>PVHT020000180.1:3118702-3164903 GCA_004024745.2 Catagonus wagneri
AAAAAAAAAAAAAAAAAAAAAAAAAGACTCATCTATGAAGACCATTAGAATTCATGCTTTTCCCCTTCTTCCAGTTGGCGTGTGAAATGATGGAACTGGAGCTAGGAATGGGAAAGCATGTTAATCCACCCCACTTTTCTTTATGGCTTTTATCTGAACTAACCTCCCAAGACTTAATCTTTCTCAGTGTCCCTTGGGAACTTGCCTTTCAGCGTGTGATAACCAGGTTGTGCTCTCAGACAATGTATAAGCCACCAGCTTCATGCTCAGCCTTCAAACCCTAGTAGGATTTAGCCTTAGAAAGGGTTTCTTTGGGACCACATGATTGGTAACATTGTATTCCAAATACTTCAGGAAAAAGACAGCAGATTTCTACTTGAATACATCCTTTTTACCTCCTAAAAGCAAACAAATGGAAGGAGACAAGGAGAAGACACCAACAGGATATAGTCTCTTCATGTGGTTATTAACTACTTGCATTTTTTTTTAACAAATTCTAAGCAAAAACATATATTCCACTTTAACCTTTTCATCCTTCTGTTCCCCTGGTGGCTATTTATGGAAAGGGTTTTCTACTTCCCTTGATTTTCACATCACCCTTTACAATTCCTGAAGCACTTCAGATCTTTAAAGCTCCTAATAAACAGTGACTTTTACAATTATGTTTTAAAGCAGCGATACTTACAAAAATTTTTGCTGTGATCTCTCAAAAACACGTCATTATAAAGACAATAATAACAAGTGTTGATGATGATAGGGGAAAAATTGCAGCACTTATATATTGCTAGTGGGGATATCAAGTGGTGTAGCCACTTTGGAAAACAGCCTAGGAATTCTTTAAATTGTTGACATAGAGTTACCATATGATTCAGCAGTTTCACTCAGAGTTACCCAAGAGAAATAAAAACATGTATCTACACAAAATTTGCACAGAATTATTCAGAGGAGTGTTGTTCTTAAAGGCGAAAAATGGAACCCAACCCAGCTGTTCCTCAAATAATGAATGGGTAATCAAAATGTGGTCTATCCGTGTGATGGAATATTACTCAGCTATAAAAAGGTAAAGTACTGATACATGCTATACGCTATGCAGATGAATTATGAAAACATACTGAGTGAAAGGAGTCAGCTACAAAATACCATATAGTGAGATTCTGCTTATGTGAAATGTCCAGAACAGGCTAAACTGTAAGAGACAGAAAGTAGATTAGTGGTTGTCAGGCCAGAGTGGGCGGAATATACTAAAAGTCACTGAAATAGGAGTTTCCGTTGTGGCGCAGTGGAAATGAATCTGACTAGGAACCATGAGGTTGCGAGTTCGATCTCTGGCCTCACTCATTGGGTTAAGGATCCGACATTGCTGTGAGCTGTGGTGTAGGTCGCAGACGTGGCTCGGATCTGGCATTGCTGTGGCTGTGGCGTAGGCCGGCAGCTGAAGCTCTGATTAGACCCCTAGCTTGGAAACCCCCATATGCCGTAAGCAAAAAAAAAAAGTCACTGAAATAAGTGACTTTGGGTAAGTCTTATTGAATGTGAATTATATTTCAATAAATATAATTAAGAAGGCTCATGAAGTGTTTAATTACCTTCACTTTGCATGTCACATGTAGGGAAATGACACTGTTAAAAAATTTTGCAAGTAAAAGCAGCGGAATTTCCCATGTTGTGTTATTCTTTGGCTAAAACAATCTTCCGCATCAAATTGAAGTTGATGTTTGCATATCATTACTATGAGCTGAGCTCCTGCGTGGAAGTAGGCTAGAACTATTAAATCGTTGTGAAACATCCATGTTAGGCACCACATATCATTCAATGACTTTGCATCCTTAACAAAAGAGGACACATACAAAATGGGATATGTGTGAGAATTTTTCCATAGGCAGGATGAACATTCTTTTGGTTTTGATACCAGGCACCAGCTCTGATGTGATGAAACTATGTAGCCTGGTGGAAACTCAGTGGATGCTTAGCATTATGGGCTATCTCCAGGCAGGACCAGATTTCTTATCTTCACATCATCAAGGTAGATGTAAAAAGGAGGAGAATGTATCGATAGAAATAGACATATACACAATAAATGTTGTATATGTAATTACTATCTTATATTTTTAGCTATATTAATATACTAATTGCTATATAACATAGCTGTTTCCCAAGCACTGTACCAATATAATACCTGTAGTACGTATTACTCGTATACATACTCATTTAGTCCTTGTGAGAGTTCTTTGAGGACCACATTATTACCATTTTACAGATGAGAAAACCTAGAAAGAATAGAAGTAACATGCCGTGCTTACCCAGCTAGCTCTCACATTCATGATTCATGAGGCATTTATTGAGCAACTACTACATACAGGCACAAAGAAGGATCAAACACAATCCCTGCCTTCAAAGAACTCAAGGAACTGTGCTGGAGCAGAATTTAGTTATGCCATTTCAAAGGTAAAGGAACTCAAATTGGGGAGTTTTCTGGACTGTCCTAGAACTCTATGGCCAAGTTAAATGTGATGCATATATGTAAGCATTAGTGTCCTAGTGGGAGAAGATATCATGGAGAAAATTTTATTGAATGTGTCTAGGACTCTTGGAAACTGCTCATTCATCAAGTTCTTTGATGACACAGACCATTGCTCAGGAATATCTCCCCAGAGCAGTTTATAAACATTGGATAATTTTCACGATGGGTAGTTCCAGAAAGGGTTAAAGTTAGCATCTCTGGGACACATAATGGGAAAGTGGCTGAACATGATTTCAAAGGGATTTTTTAGGAGAGAATTCCAATTACAGAGAAGTAATTTCCCTTTCTAGCTTACTAAGCTCTCTTTCAGACTAATGCAGTTTCAAGATTCATATCCCTTCTCCTCTTATTTCAACAGATATTTTGAATATGAAAATCTTATGTCAAAACTTAGCCAAAGCCTTCATCAGGCTTTTGAAAGGCTAAGTAAGAATTCTGTTTCTAGGAGTAAAAAGATTCGGATCAGAAAGATTCTTTGCCGGCTCGAGTTCTTTTTTGGATGGTAGTTCAAGCAGTCTTTAATCATATTTTTGTTGATTATTTATTAGTTTCCTTGAGAAATCAAAGACTTGGTAACGTAAAATGTGTTTTCCTCAAGATATTTTATGAATCAGAATCCCCAGGAAAGAAATAATGGAAAGTACATCTCTTTTGCTGGTATGGACTAATTGGGAGTTAAAATACTTTTCTCTAGTCAGTGCTGCACGTGGAAATGCTAAATGACCCAACTGGCCCAATTGTACCAACCACAGTTTCTGTACACTCAGACAAATACAGTTTGTCTCTACCACCCAGACGAAACTCTTATGCCACTACTAGATAAAGAGAGTGCTTTGTCAGTAAATCAGAACTGCAGAGAACTAGAACTAATTTAAGTGAAAGGACAGGCTCCAGGCCAGCTGTGTGGGTAAAGCCACACTGAACCAAATGGGGGAACTAATGAAACTTAATACATGTGTATTCTAGCCATCAGCCTACAGTCTGTGTAATGCAAGCTCGTGGGGTTTGTCATTGTGAGAAGTGTGAAGGCTGACTTCCATTCTCTACCGTGTAGGGACTGACAGCTGGTGGCAGTTTTGGCCAATCCTGGGCTTGCTCTCTGGGAGCCAGACTTTGGCTTGCTTCCTAATGGAGGTGAGGGGAATTATGAAATATAAATATATTTACTCACACAGATCATCCTGATCAAATGAAATCAAAGGGCATTTGAAAAAAAAAAATGCCAAAGTAAAACACAACAGTAATATGATGCATTTTATGCCATTGAGGCCAGTATAGTTTTTGGGGGGTGATACAAGAGGAACATATCAATTCTCGTTGAAAAATGCGAAAACAATTCCACAATAAAATACGTGTGTGTGTGTGTGTGTGACAGAGGCTAGTAGACCACGGTGGTGAAGGGCATGACTCTGGAGTCCAGTGGTCTGAGTTCAGAGCCCACTCTGCAACTAAAACAGCATCATTTCTCATGTTAGGTTATTCTTTGGCTAGAACTGTCTTCCACATCACATTGACCTTGATGTTTGCTCATCGTTACTATGAGCTGAGCTGCGGCCACTTACTAGGTATGAGACCTAGAGCAAGATGTTTCCCCCTTCTCTGTCGGGATCATCATCTGTAAAATGGAGACGATAAGAGTACCCACCTCGTAAGGTTGTTTTGAATTAACTAAAGGTGTTGAGAATGGTGTCTGGCATGTAATAAGCACAACCTATGTTGGTTATTATTGTTAGAGATCAGAGGTCACAATCTCAAATGCTTACAGTGCCCAGGAGTACCAGCATGGTCATCACAGGCAGCAGACATGGCCTAGTAATATGGAGACAATAGAGAGTGGTGGGGACAGTGGCAAACCGTCCTTCAGCTTCAGCCACCACTGTGCTCTGCACTGCATGTGTCCTCATGGGAGTGCTCATGTTGTCCTATCTTCTGATATTTCAGAGAAGGAAGCTGGAAATCTGGATTTTCTGGAAAATTTCCCAACTCTTTTAAATCTTGTCGATTTATTTTCCAGCCCTGTACCAGCCAAATCAAACACTGTCTGCAGCCTGTGGGCCACCAGCTAATGATCTCTTTGGTCTAATGATGAAACATTTAAATGCAGCTTTTGGAAATCCATCGGATGAATATATGGTCCCATTATGAAATAGATTCATTCTGACTCCAGGAATATCCATTGGGTGCCTACTAGGTGTCAAATGCTATGCTGGTACCAAGGCTATGGCGGAGGCCAAGGCGGATGAGCTGAGGCCCACCCACACTTTACAGGGGTTGTACAAGGTTTTTGAAGAGAAAGCAGCACCTCGCCCTTCATAGATACTCAGTAAATGTTAGGTTCCCAGCTGGACTACCTCTGATAAGCCTAGACCTGATCCAGTGAGTGTTCAGGAGCTAATTTTGGTTTCTGGGTAATAGCGAACCTGCTAACACTATTGCAGAAACACTCTGCTCAAGCTCTATTCCTCTTCAATTTTCTGATTTTTCTTGGGTTAATCATCCTAACTCTTTTACTTAATATCAGATCAGTACTTAAGGACTTGGGCTATGATGTTTTGCAGCTGTTTGCATTTTGCATCAGAGATTCTTCTAGCTTCTTCTTTGAGAGTATGAGCTCCTTTCACACTTCCAAAGGCTGTTCCATGGGATGCTGATCCTGTGATCTAATCCAGTGTCATCTGGGCAACAGGGAATATTATACCTCCCCTCCCCTTTCTTGGAGCTTCGCAGAGCCCACTAAAGGCTTGGAGGGAAAAACTGCACTTTAGGAAATTACTTGCTAAGCATTGTCTCAATAAATGTTTTCCAGTGTATTTGACCATGGAGCCCTCCTCCCCCCGCCCCCCCGGTATGGGAAAGTGTTAACGATAGATGGATTCAGATAAAGAACAGATGGGCATTTGGGGGTATTATGTCCTTGTAACTTTTCTGTACGTTAAAAATGATTTCCAGGAGTTCCCGTCGTGGCTCAGCGGAAAAGAACCTGACTTATCCATGAGGACGCAGGTTTGATCTGTGGCCCGGCTCAGTGGGTTAAGGATCTGGCATTGCTGTGAGCTGTGGTGTAGGTCGCAGATGTAGCTCAGATCCTGCATTGCTGTGATTGTGGTGTAGGCCGGCAGCTGCACTCCAATTCGACCCCTAACCTGGGAACCTCCGTATGCCATGGGTGTGGCCCTTAAAAGACCAAAAAAAAAAAAAGGATTTCAAGATTTTAAATTCCTTTCAATGCAAACTGTGTTCTTAAAGGGTGTAAATTATACCTCAATTAAAAAAAAAAAGATTTCAAGATTTGGTAAGCCTGAGAGATAGGAGGAAAAAGGAAAACGGAGGATACTAACAAAGAGGTCAAGAAAAGAAGATGGAAATTTACTGGGAAAAAGAACAAATGAGCAATAAACTCAGCAGTTTGGGATTTTCTCCAAGATCAGTGCCTGATATTGGTTTCAAGATTGTATCTCCCAAGAGCCCAGTTCCCAGGCTGCCTTCCACCTTGGGTCCGCCCAGGGAATCTGGGCCTGCTAAGGGAATCTGCCAGTACATCCTGCCGTCACAAGTTGCCACCTCCTCCACTATCACCCTGTCCCCTCCTCTCCCTCTTCCCCTACCTCCCACATATACATCTGGCCTTTCTGCTGTGAGTCCAGCCCAGTAATCTCCACCAACACGTAGCTTCCTCCATGACTCACCCCACCAGCCACACTGCTAAGCGCTTCACGGCAAGACTCAACCTGACCCTTCTTCGGAGAAAGGAGTCAGTGTCAGAGTTGACGGTTCAGCTGTAAAATGACATTTCTCACCTTGATACGCCATTGAGGGACTTGAGTTTATTTTTGACTGTCACCGTGAGCTTTGTACAGACTCCAAAGGACGGGGGAACGCTGAGCTAATGTCCCCATCCTTCTCAGCCTCGGAGGCTCTGATGTCTTTTTGGTCGTGGGCACCGTGCCCACTCTTTGGCTTTACTATTCCTTTGGCCCTAGCTCTTCACATTTGTAAATCTTCAGTTAAATGTACGTGGGAAATCAATAAGACATGCCCCAAGCCAGTTGTAATGGTCAGAGGGAGGCCATCCTAGCCTTTAAAAGGAGTCCTGGTGACACTCATATTTTTATAACCAGCCCCTGCCCCTCTTCCCTACCTCCTGAGTTTTATGAACGCGAGCGATTTAGGACAATGGGAGTCACAGGATTTTAAATAACTTAATTCCTAGGTGTGTTTGGTGTGGAAACAAAGATAACCCTGTTCAAGAGTGAATTTGTGCCTCTGGGTGAATGACCAGGTGTTCTTTTAACTGAACTGTGAGACTAATTTCTTCCTGGCCTCTGGAAACCAGCTGAAGCAGTGGGCCAGCTGGTATATCTTCAATCTTGCATACCAACATCTTTCTCTGATTCACAGATTTCCTTTATCCCCAGCACTTCCTCTGGTATGTGCATCCCCGACAGTAAGCGATATCTCTTGTTGGATTTGGGCATTTTTAAGTCGTGAGTCCTTTGGAGGGGGCAGTGAGAAAGGAAGGTGGGCGGGTGGTTACATTAGAACACTTCCAGAGGAAACCTCCTTTTAATCTCACTCACCTGTGACACTTGTGCATCAGATGACCTCAGCATGCACAAGAGTTGACACGGAAGTCACTGAGGATGACACTATGGACATGACTCCCTTTAATATTTCAGTGATCTCCGAGAAAGCAAAGTTAACTTATGCCCAATTGTAATATCCAGGACTAGGAATATAAAACAACAAGAAAGCTAGGGAGATTGTTTGTTACCCAAAGGAGAAATTTCTTTTGGAAACTTTCAGATAACTAACTTACTTTTTTTCTTGCTTGCTTGCTTGCTTGCTTCCTTTACTCCTTTCTCTCTCTCTTTCTCTCTCTCTTTCTTTCTTTCTTTCACAATGTTAATTTCTGCTATACAGCAGAGTGACTTGGTTTGACATGGGTATATTCTTTTTCTTATTCTTTTCCATTGTGGTTTGTCTCAGAATGTTGACTCTATAGTTGCCTGTGCTATCCAGTAGGGCTTTGTTGTTTATCCATCCTATATATACTAGCTTGCATCTGCTAATCCCAAACTCCCAATCCTTCCCTCCTCCACCCCCTCCCCTGGGCAACCACAAATCTGCTCTCTGTGTCTGTGCGTCTTTCTGTTTTGGAGCTATGTTGATTTGTGTCGTATTTTAGATTCCACATAAAAGTGATATCATATAGTATTTGTTTTTCTCTTTTTAAAAAAAATATTGTAGTTGATTTACAGTGTTGTGTTAATTTCTGTTGTACAGCAGTGATTCAGTTTTATATAAATGCACACACACACACACATATCCTTTTTTCTCCAATAACTTTCAGTTGCACAACACAGACCTTTTTTTTTAATTGACTCACTTTCAGTGATTTGAGATTTGGAGAGGCCCACAGCTTTTCAGGTGAGTCACAGAGCCCAACTTGCTATCAGGAAGAAATCTATACCTGAGAGCCTGGTGGGTTTTAGGATACCAGATCATATCCGTAATGTGTCTTCCCAAATAGCTGTGACAAATAAGATGCACTAGCAAGGGTATTTCAAAGTCATGATTAAGTGATAGTAGACTGTGGTGACTCGAAGCTTGTCTGCTTTGGGGCCGTGTACACCTGGTGACACTTCTAGAATCATCTGTATCATATCTTACAAGTATTTGAAAGGAAATGCATTTATTAGTCTTTGCTAGTGATAGATAGACTTTGGTTTTCAGTGGCCTGCGGTGCTTCGGTTGAAACTGTTTTAGAGAGGAAATTTATAGGGGCCCCCCAATGTGAGCTGCACGAGGAGGCAAACAGGGGTGGTGGTAGGGGACCTCTTTCAGCGCGGCGTGTGAGAGGTCTTTGGTCGGCCAGGCTGAGTCAGTACTCCCCTGGCCCAGCTAGAGGATGCCATTTTCATGGCATTGGCCCAAGTCCAGCTTCCGTGAAGTGCGTGCTCTAAAATATGCATGGGTTTTCAGGCTTTTCTCTTTTGTCTTATTAGGGCCGCACCCGCGGCATATGGAGGTTCCCAGGCTAGGGGTTTAACAGGAGCTGTAGCCGCCGGCCTTCGCCACAGCCACAGCCACGTGGGATCCAAGCCACGTCTGCAACCTACACCACAGCTCACGGCAACGCCGGATCCTTAACCCACTGAGCAGGCCAGGGATCGAACATGTGTCCTCATGGATGCCAGTCAAATTCATTTCCACTAAGCCACGACAGGAACTCTGGTTTTCAGGCATTTTTCAGTGGAGAGAGATGTCCTGGGTATTTCAACTGCAGAGGTCCTTGAACTGGATGCCGTCAGAAGTTTCCATATTACAACAACAGTTGTTTCATGTAAAGTATTGTAGCAGCCTCCACTCCTAAGAACTTGTAATCCTCTGTCCTGTTTACACACAGATTAGTTCTTTGCACTTGGTGATCATTGTAATCACCGAGGTAACACCTTAAAAAACAATAGACATTATTTTCAAAAGGGAATTTCTTGCAGCTAGTAGCTAAGAACCAAATAATAAAGCTCTGTCCATAGCCCAGGGGACTAGGGCAAGAGCAGAAAGTTGGGGCCAGTTTTTAACGAAAGGTTAAAACATTTTAAGACTTAGGAAACGTGCAACTTAAGAAAAGTGAATAACGACTCTCCCTATTTCTTGGTTGTTTATCATGTGCCGGATCCTATACTACATGCTTCTGTAGATTTTTAAATTTTATCCTCACAACCCTGTGAAGCAGGTATTCTGTTTTGCCTGTTTGCCAGATGAGAAAGCTGAGGCTTCAGAGTGACTTAGGGTCAGCCTCCAGCGAAGAGGGAAAACAGAATTCCAACTCACGAGGTTGGCCTCAAGCGGTTGCTCTTGGCCGTTTTTCTATCTTGCCTCATCTATCATTTCTTCTTACAGCAGAGATCACAAACTAAAAACCAGGAAGCCAAATCCAGCCTCAGGTAACAATAGTAGCTATTGAGCAATCACTGTGTGTCAGGTGTTATGCACCTCCTTTATTCCTTCATTTCACCCTCAAAACAACTCCACGAAGTAGGTGGCAGTTACTATCCTCATTTACATGTGAGGAAAAGTGACATTCAGGGTAAGCAATGTGCCCCAAATATTAGCGCAGCCAACATCTAACTGCAGGCAGCCTGGTCCTTTAAACCATTGTGTTTAAAAATACAGTTGGAGTTCCTGTCGTGGCACAGTGGAAATGAATCCGACTAGGAACCATGAGGTTGTGGATTCGATCCCTGGCCTTGCTTAGTGGGTTGAGAATCCGGCGTTGCCGTGGGCTATGGTGTAGGTCACAGACACGGTTCAGATCTGGCGTTGCTGTGGCTGTGGTGTAGGCCGGCAGTGGTAGCTCCAATTGGACCTTTAGCCTGGGAACCTCCATATGCAGCGGGTGTGGCCCTAAAAGGACAAAAGACAAAAAAATAAAAATACAGTTGTTTGCCAATGTTTTAAAACCTGGATATTTCACATACACGTGAAGACATCTGACTTCTCTTGGGGAAAAAAAAAATAACAACAGCAGAAGATCAGACAATATTGGTCACTTTCTGCCTGGTAACGATTACTTGGCAGTAATCATCTCTTGCCTGGTTGCCACTGCTCCTTACTTTCGCTGTGGTTACTCTTTGGTTGCCCACTTGGGCTTTGGGGCATTTTATTTTGCAGTCCCAGGCTACGGTCTCCCCAGTACTGGAGCTGTCTCTGCAGCAGCCTAAATGTCTTTTATTGTAGCATAAGGCATCCTGTGCATTTTTCCCCAAATAACAACAAATATCCCCTCCCTGTCCCCCACCTCCCACCCCCTTCCTGCAAGTTCAGTGTTTATGCCTGGTCAGTGGCACTCTGGTGGTGCTTGGTTGGCAGTAACCGAGGTGATAACAGCATCTCCAGACTTTGGCACACAGATTAGTAGGCTCTTGTGTGACAGGAAGGTACCCAGCCTCTATACATGTCAGAGCAAAATACAGCTAGAACATCCAGAAATGAAGACGATTTTGGCAGGGACATACCTCCTTCTCAAACTAGAGATTTAAATATTTTAAATGGGCTTTTCCAAGAACTGTCTTGATTATTTGTTCCATGTTGGGCCCAACCAGTGCATTATTGGTAAGATAATGAGTGGCATTCCCCCAAGGGGAATCCTTTCAGGGATTTTGATGATGCAGTAAATCATGAGTGTAAAGCCTGAGTGGTTTATGCCATTAAAACCTCAAGATAGAATTAGACTTGTAATCACCACTTGCCCATGTTTTGTCATTTATGATAATTATAGTAGTAATAATCCGTGTATTGTTGAGAAGTAGCAGTCAGAAGCATCCATCAATTTTTTATCGACACCAAATCAAGTTGATACTTCATCTTTGCTGCAAAAAATGTAGATTGCACCAATTAGTCTAAAGAAATTGGGCAGTCATTAGCAATGAAGTAAGCAGTTAATCTGCAGAACATTTCTGGTCCCTCGGATGCCAACAATCCCTCTTAATTATGTGGAATATTGTGAGCTTCTTTGGGAGCCTGTCAATAGTGCCATTGTTGTCTTAGACTAGAAGAAGCATCTATGTCCCTGCTTTTTATTTTTAAAAAAATGCCCTACTACCTCCCAGTCCCCCACCTTGTACCTCTCTGCGCTTCTGGGCAAATTTATTCTGAAGCAGAACACTTGAATCAAAACAGTTGGCATTTTCTTTCCCTTATTTAGAAATGGGAATTTTCCCCAGTGGGCCTCTTTCAGTGATGGTGTGTTAGCTCACCATCCCATGACTTGTTAACTATTCTTGTTCACCTCACCTAAATCATGGAATAATAACCTCCTTTAAAAAAAAAAAAAGAAGAAGAAGAAGGAAGGAAGGAAGAGACAGAAGCGAGAAAGAGAAAGGAAGTAAGAAAGGTTACAATTTAAAAGAAAAAAATCCAACTAGTTGTGAAGAAATCCAGGTGCTAATGAGTTTTCTGCATCTGCCTCAAGTCTTTTCCCCAGGCTAGCCCAATCTCCCTCTCCAGACGTTTTCAATCAGCATTGCCCACAAATTGTACTAAGCAGCTGAATAATGCAGAGTGGAAATATATATATGAAATTTGGAAATGAAAGAACAGGAAAAAATAAATCCCCCTGATCTCCCACCATGACACCAACTCTGTAACCATTTTTTGGTAGATTTTGAGTTCTTAAACCTACGCATGTGTTGAGTCTTGCTGTTATTGTTTAAGTGTTATTATTGGTATGGTCTTCTTCATTTGTCATAATTATTTTTCAGTTTACTAGCAGTTTTAATCATCATGTTTAATGGATGTATAATGCTCTGTCAAATGAAGAGTATGTATTTCTTGATGTTCTCCCTGAGATAAATTGCCCAAAGTGAAAGAAATACTGTATCAAAACATATAAGCCTCTTTGAAACTCTTGGTACATATTGACAAACTGCTTTAAGGATGCATGATACCAATTTAAAAAAAAAAAAAAACACCAGAAATATATGCAGATACCAGTTTAGTTTTAGTGAATAAGATGCAAATTCAGATCTGTCCTTATGCTTGTAGCTAAGCTACAAATAGAAATGCTAGCCTTCCATAATGGACAAATGGGTACAGTATCAGATTGTGCTCTGACTTGCATTGGTTTAAACAAGGGCAGTTATTATCGCACATTACAGGAAGTTCAGAAGTAAGACAGCTGTAGGTTGAGATGATCGTACGCCCAGTGATGTCCTCGAATGCCTGGATTCTTCTCTTTTAAGCTCTGCCATTGTAACCTTTACCCTCATACCAGCTTACCTTCGTGTTTCAAATGGCTGCAGCTGCTCCAGACATCACAACCAGATGTAGAAGCAACAGCAATGGAAAGAAATCAACTCCTCCAGGGTCTCCTTCTTAAGTGTGAGAGAATCCTTCATAGGAACTCCCACTTGACCTCCCCTCTGGTCTCATTGCCCCAGATCTGGGTCAATGTCTACGCCAAAAACTGGCAAGGGAAGTGGAAACACTGTTATTGGCTAATTAACCAAGACTTCCTCCTGAGCAGGCAGTGGAGTCCATTTCCTCTCAGTGTTGAATGCCTGAATAAGCAAGGAAAAAGTAGGAAATGGTTGTTGGGGAGGTAACCAACAGTGCCTCCCGCGGACACCATGAGTTTCTTTCTTTAGTCTCTGGCCCACTCTCCGAACCATTAAAAATGCTTTAGTAACAGTTTTTGCATTTAATGGATATATGCAAAATAAATGCAGGTCCTGGGCTTTGACCTGTACTGGGCAGTACTTGTAAGGTCCCCAGGTACCATGATCATGCTCTGTGTTTCCTTTACATTTTCTTAAAAACCCACCTCGGTCCTGGGCCCCTAAGACAGAAACCAGTAACTCTTCTATTTTTATATGCCTTTGATGCTGAGGTCTCCTATGGGGAAGAGGTAGAAACTGGAGAATTTCCTGTTTGGTAGAGGTTTGACATCTCATAATACCGTAGTCAGGGCTTCTGCTGAGACCATGGGTTTATAGCCCGATGAAACAAGCTTTGCTGTACAGTCTGAAGCACTCAGGCTCCTAGCATCTTATTCCACTGCGCAGCCCAGGGTGGTGAACATTTCACTGCTCATTAGCACTTCCAGGGAAAGAACAGGGAAGACGAGGGGGAATGAGGAATTCAGGCCGGTCACATACTTCTTATTTTAGCTCGTTGCAGAAATGGCTGAAATTCCTGCCTCAAAGAACATTTTGAAAATAATCTGGTTTATTTCTACACGTTTTCCCCAATAATGGTATAGATTATTTAGGAACGTTACATTATAGCCTAAAATAAATGAGAAAAAAAAATTCTGAAAAGCAAGGATGGAAGAAAACATGTCCCTGGGTTGAAGAAACCAGCCTAGATATTATATGCCTCAGAAATCCAGTACTGTTTTCTATTTCATATATACGGTTGGATCATATGATACAGATGTTGTCTCTGTATTAGTGCCTGATGTGCAAATGCTACTTGGCACCAGGGATAGCAAGGTGATCTTGGATCAAAGCTGCCCATTCATTCACCCAGGTAGATGCGGGCCCCAAAGGTACCCAGTCCCTCCTGTGCCATGATGGAAGCCATTGCTTCAGTTGTTTTTCTGGGTGGAGATCAAAAAAAAAGGGAAAAGAAGCCCCACCTACTATTCTTATGTACTTTTTGTTTTTGTTTTACAGTTTCATAAGGATTTTTATAACATAATTACATGTTCTAATTATGAGATTACATACGTTTCCACCACTTACGTAATCAAGCGTAATTATCCTAATTCCCTGAACAGACAGTGGTAAAAAAGTACTGGAAGCAAAAATAACACAACAAAATGCTATTCCAGGAAGGCTTTGGGAGCCGTATATGCTCCCCAGTCCCCCAAAAGGGGTGCATCAAGATGAATGTGATAGCCTTCAAGTAGCTATTAGAGTTTTCATAGGTTCTGACACCAAGAATGATCTGTATCATGTGGTAGCCACGCTATAAGCTACCCGTGCAGAAGCCAGTCGGCTTCTGCTTTGGTCTCCCTCTTGCCCTTCGCTCTTTCCTTCCCTTGGTACTTCCTTCCCCTCCCCTTCTCCCCCTCCTCCCTTCCTCCCTACCCCTTCCATTCATTTAGGGGCCAGGAGAAGTGTCTGCAACCAAATAGGGAGAAATGGCATAGATTCCCAGGACTTTATCTCTCATGAAAGAGATGCGCAGATGAAAATGTTTGAAAGCAGCTGGCTTAGAAGAGTGAATGTGGTTCTTAAAATTCTCTTAACTTGCTCCTCAGAGGGTAGACTAGATATAAAGTCAAGGTCCATTGAGTTTCACAGCCTTTTTTGTTTTGTTTTGTTTAGGGTGTTGTCATTGTCATATAGAGAGGAAGGTAAACATACTACAATGTATGTAAAATTAGGAGCCTTTAAAATGAAAAATGTCCTTATAGACAGTGTCTTAGAAACAGCCTGCTGCTTAATTCTAATTGTTTCTTACATCGCTGAAAACAAACTATGTCAAAAGGGTAATTTTTCTCCAAGTCAGCTCCTTTTGCTCAGGTGTTTTTTTCCAGCCAAAAATTTAAGCAAATATTTTTAAATCAATTTTTACGGTTGTTTTTTTTTGTTTGTTTTTTTGGAGTGTATGTGTGTGCGTGTACTCCTGTTGCTAGGATTTCTCCAGAACCTTTCCATCATCTTACCTATTGAGTTTTTCTTTACTTAAAAAAATAAAATTCGTAGTCACCTGTCCTAAGTTTACAGCTCAGGACAGTTTGGGGAGACCAGTTAGTTAGTCGTGTTCTCCCAAGGCCAGTATCTCTTAGGTGTGCTGCTCGTAGCCCATATGGAGTAAATTAGAGAGTGAAAGAATGGAGTTGCCACTGTTTCTGATTGGTTACGGTAGTCTTGGAAAAAAAAAATTGACTTTCTCCGCTCTGGAGAAGAAAGATGGATAAAATGCTCTTTGAACACACTAGGCTTTTTTTTTTTTTAATGTCAGTACAGAAGGGTTGCATTTATATTTGGCTTTCCAGACCTGTCTCTTGACCTTCTAATTACTTTATTTGAAACAGCACTGAGGGTATAATAAACCTAGAGGTTGCCTCTCCTTTGCTTTATCATAAATTAAAGCTGCCGGTTTGTTGAGGTGAAAGTGGAGGCCGAATGTTCATTACCGCTCAAGTGACGGCTTGTCAATAGCAGTGCTTTTTAGTTTGTTCTAGTCAGCACTTGCTGTGCATTTTGTTGGACCACTGGGAAATAAATACAACAAGATTATACATTTGGAATACCACAAGAGTTCATGAAGAAAAAAACACACAAATGATAAATTATACACTCGGTGGAAAGTGACATGCTATCTTGTGCTATTAACAACCACAGATAATTGCAACGAATTGTAATTGCAGTTTGCAACTTAGAGTACAGTGTGTCCAACATCAATCTTAATAGTGAACAAAGCAATTTATATTAAAACTTAATTCACTTGGTAACTTTCGGCTGTATACACGGGAGCTAACAGATGTAGCTTTTCAGAAAGTTCAAAGGCATTTGAAACGTGGCAAGAAATGCTAATGCAGTAAGCCTTGGAGAAATATTGCATTACTCCTTGTAATGAAAACAAATGTATGTCATTATCTCCCAGTTTGTGTTTATTTAATAAAATATGCAGTTTGCACATTGGTGAATTCAGTGTTTCTGAATGGATAGAGAATGATGTTCTATTTGGAATCAGAGGCCAAATAGGACTAGCAATTATGCGTCGAGTATAAATAGTCTGCTTTACTGTTTTAGTAGCATGCACCTTAATGCTTCGGTGGGTTTTGTATGAGGTGTAACAGCTAACTGGCGTAACTTTATTCATGACTTTTCTTAGATTGGATGTCTTTGAAGCAAGAAAGGGAGATCTCTTGGAATTACTTAAGAGAACAAGCATATTTGTTTGGTGAGCTTGACTGATGGCCAGTAGAGCAGTTGAGTGAAATCTCTAAACTGATTAGGGCTTTAGTTCAAATAATCTTCTACCTTTTTCATTAATTTATTCCTTAATGCTATTTTGCTGCTCTTCTACCAAGGATAATAATCTCACACTCGCTGACCTCCATGAGCGGATGACCTGGAGCCCATAACTAATCTTATTTATTCTCCTGACCAGCCGAACTTCATTTACCTTGACTGGATAAAGAGCCTGGCAGGGCTAAGCTGCCCCTCCTTGGAAGCATTCTAGTTAATCTACAGTGAAGGGGCAATGATAGGCTTTCCCAGTCAAGATCCAGAAGCATCCCCGGGCTGTGGAAACATGGTGCCGCTTCTCGTCCTTCCTGGAAAGTCTTTTTCCTGCGTCATTTTTTTACCCTTCTTGAGATTTTCTAAATGACAGAGAAAAACTGAGGGGTGGGACCTAGCCACGGTCCGAACTCTCCGAACACACAACTGTTTTTGTTTTGAGAGTCAATTTTCAGCCATGGGCTGTATGAATATGTGTTTAACTTAGGTATCATTGTCAAAGACATAATTTTGTATTCTGCTTTTTTTATTTAACACCCATGTTTCCCATGTGGCTTTAGACTTTAATGGTTATTATGCTTTTTAATGACTAATAATTCATGAAATTTAAATAGTGTGTTTTATTCAATCATGCCCCATTATTGAAAAGTTGCGTCACTTCTGCTTAGTTTTATTATTGTAAATAATGCTGTAATAAAAACCTCCTGAGGTATTTTCTTCATTTCTTCATTTAGACTGTTTCTCTGGAATATATTCTTAGAGATGTACTAACTTAAAAGGTGTACTAACTTAAAAGGTGGAATATATTCTTAGAGATGTACTAACTTAAAAGGTGTACTTAGTAATGCCAGGCTCTTTATCCAGTCAAGGTAAATGAAGTTTGGCTGGTAAATGTGTGTGGCTTTTTGCTTTCCATGACCAGAATAGCTTCCTAGACTAGTTATGTGTAGGAGAAATACCCAGTTTTATCACAGTAGTGTTGAGATTTTTCCTGGTGCTTCCATTTACAAACTGAATGACACTGGGGAAGTTACAGAACCTCTCTGCCTCAGCTGAACATCTTTATTCCCCACATGGATAAAAGAATAGTATTGTGTTTACTTCATGGATTATTTGGATTGTTATATTACTTTATATACTTAAAGTTTGTGGAAGAGGAAGCGCTCAATCAAGGTGACCTTTTATGAGTGTTACTATTATTATTACTAAAATTATACTTTTCTCCTTACTTAATATCACCTTCTATTTAAACTGCCATTTTTAAAGGAAATGCTGCAGTGGTCCTTGGAACTAAGTAATCAGTAGACTCCATAATCAGCAACTCTGTCTGTATTCAATGAAAAATTTAAATTGCTTAGGCGATGAACCATTAGGAAGAACTTGGTAGTAATGAGTATTCTGTCTATAAAGAAGAGGTTTTTGAAAGCTCCTTCTCTTAATTTATAATAAAATACCTCCTATTCCAGAACTTTCTAAATGGGCCTTGAAGCCTTAAGGTTGGGGTGTGCTGATTCTGTGATTCTTATATTCACTGAGAACCCAGTTTCCCTACTTTTTAAGAATTGGGCTCTGCATTAAATAATGTCAGGTGTCTGGTGGTTTTGAATTAAGAACTGGTTTCATGGGCCCATTAATTTTGGAAAATTGATTTCAAATTCCTTCTTTTTCAAAGAAACAGAACAGATTTCATTTTTTTATTTTTTTATTTTTTTAAATAAACTTTATTGACCTGTAATTGAGTTTGTATTACTTTCAGGTGTACAGTGAAGTAAATCAGTTATACATACACATATATCTGTCCCTTTTCAGATTCCTTTCCCACATAGGTTATTACACAGTATTGAGTAGATCATCCTATACTACCCAGTAGAGCCTTGTTACTTATTTTATATATAGTAGTGTGTGTATGTCAGTCCCACCCCCCCAGTTCATTGCTCCCCCACCCCTGCAACCACAAATCCAGTTTTGAAATCCTTGAGTCTGCCTCCGTTCTTCAAGTTCCCCGACATCATTTTTTGTTAGATTCCATGGATTAATAATCTTGTATGATATTTGTCTTTCTCTGTCTGACTTCACTTAGTGTGATAATTTCTAGGTCCGTCCATGTTGCTGCAAATGGCATTATTTTGTTCTTTTTTATGGCTGAGTAATATTCCGTTGTATGTGTGTACCGCATCTTCTTTATCCAGTCCTCTGTTGATGGACGATTAGTATTCCACAGCATGGCTTTGATGCAGTGCATCTGCTGCATCTTATTGAGACTTGAGTACAGTGCCTTCCAAAGCAGGGAGGCAGAGCAGTTTGCCCTGTGACCATGGAGCCTCTATTCAGACTCTGCCCTCAGCTGGGTATTATCTACCCAAGGCAGAGGCTGGAAATTATTTTCCTGAGACCTTCTTTTAAACGAAAGGGGAGTGGCTGCCTCATAGTTCCTTTTTTTTTTTTTCTGCGCCCATGACATATGGAAGTTCCTGGACTAGTGATCAAATCCAAGCTATGGCTGTGACCTATACCACAGCTACAGCAATGCCGGATCCTTAACCCACTGCACTACAGTGAGAACTCCTTCTAGTTCCTTTCTGATGATAATTTCTGAGTTAGAATTCTTTTTTTTTTCCTCCTTTGGGCAGGAAGGGAGATGGGTCCCAATTATTAAGGCTTTTGAATAATAACTAGGCTTTTAATTATTCTAAAAAAATTTTTGGTATAGAAAGGCATCGTTGGGCAGGAAGGGTTTCTAAGAACGGAAGAATTTCTAGCTTCAGGAATCCCTGCTCCTACCCTCTGCCTGGATGACAACAGTTCCACTGGCAGGAACATACCTGAGCTTTTCCCCAGAGTGCTGAGTTAGAATTCTTTGGATGCAAGCAACAGAAGCAAATACTGGCTAACTTAAGAAAAAAAAAAAAAAAAAGGCAGGAGAGAGAGGTTCTTCTTTTAAAAGGCTGTGGGGTAGTTTACAATAACCCATAAAAAATAATGCAGATGGGAGAACAGGCAGTGTAGCTTCTAGGATCCAGGCAGCAGGAAAGTGTGTACACCCATCAGGAAGGAATAAACTCTCCTCCACTCGAGAATCAAAGTCTCACGGGGCCCAGCCTGGATCTTGTACCTGCTTCTTGGCTAGGAGAGGCCAGACAACCTTGATGGCAGACAGTCCCACTAAGACTACTCACTGCTGGGGGAAGAAATTTCCCAAAAGAAAATTGGGAAGAAGAAATAAGAAATCGAGGCTGCACAGTATACTATTTTTAGTGTATTAAAAATAGCAAAGGTATACTGAACTTTTTAAAAACAATTACTATAGTAATTCCTCGACACTCATGATTTAAAAAGCTGCTAAATGGTCCACAGACACCAGGAAATGTCTGGACCACCCAGTGGCCATTGCCTATGTCAATAGCCCTAAAGATAAACATAACTACCTTTTTATTGGTCATTAGGACATTAAGGACTCACATAATCAGGCATTTTGTAGGAGAAATGTGTCCTCATATTAGGCCACAGATATTATAGACCTAAAAGGCAATAGCTTAAACCACATAGGGATTTCTATTTCCTTTGTGTGAGAGACATCCCCAAAGACTTGGGCTGTTACGGAGGCTCCACCATATCACCAGTGTTCACAGCTCCTTCAGTCTTTCTGCTCTGCCAGGCTTTTGGTTGTAGCTTCCATCTTCAGGTTTCCTTCATGGTCACAAAAGAACTGCTCCAGTTCCCGATATCTCTTCATTCCAGGTTGGAAGAAGAAAGGGGGGAAAGCAAATGTGCCTGACAGTTGAGTCACCCCATATCCCCCTTTTAAGGAGCCTCCTTAAAAAGCCCTTACCCAGCAGCCTTGACCTAGAGCCCATTAGCCAAAACTTGGTCACACCGTCACACCTATTGATAAAGAGAACAGAAATATTTTTCAGCTGAGTACAGCGCTGCGCCCAACAAAAGTCGGATTCTGTAAGGGACGGAGAAGAGGATGGATGCCAGGAAGGGAACCACAACCCTGTCTGGGGAGTAGCCAGTCTTCAGCTTTCTCCTGAGAGCTCCTGGTATCACCAGTAATATAGACGAGAAGCCAGGAGAGTTATAATGAAGCGTTTTCTCAGGTAGAGAGAGAAGGAAGTAGATTGAATGATGAAAACTTCAGGTCATTAAATAAAGTTCCAACATTTTCTTGTGCCCCAAAACATTCACAACAAACTCCGTGGAGCGGGAATCGAAGGCAAATGTGCCATGCCATTTTTCTTTAGCCTTTTTGCAATGCAACAGGACAATCAATACAAATCTTTGCAGTAATCATATATTGATTTTCCTAGAATATAACTCCATTTAAAGCACTTTTATCCCCAAGAGTAGAAACATTGGAGGCTATCAAAGGAGGAAGTAGGTTTCCTTGACCCCATCTGCAGTGCACAATTGATTAACAGAGGGTAGTTACGAGAGAGAGAGACAGAGACAGAGAGAAGTCACTGAAAGGTTAATACTAGCTAAAGAGAAACATGATTACAGGGCATTAGGCTTTTGGAAAAATCATAAGGTTGGGATAAGATAATGATACCTGCTAAAGTTACACAAGATTTTGAATACTTAGCATCTTCTTACAATGTACCTCCCATCCCCAAGCAACAGCTGAATTGGGGGGACTGGCAAAGCTATGAATGGGCAGGGGCTGATTGATAATGTTTAGGTCTGGGCTCGGGGTGAGCTGGCTTGATAGGGGAGTGAGAAATACTGTTACAGGTTTTCCTGAGTCATTGAGTCATCCAGTACTAAACTCAAACTGTAACATATATTGTTTTGAAGGTCTCCTTGCCACAGACAAAGCTCAAAGAAAACAAACTATTTTAGAACACTCGTTCCTAAGAAAACAAAGCACAGAAGTGCTAGTCCCTTTCCTCCTCCTCATCGCCTCAATCCCTACCGATAACAACAGCAGCGAATCCACCTTCTGAAAATTTGAAGAGTTCGGATCTGCTGAAGATTTCTTTGTGCAGAGGTCTTCCTCTCAGAGACAAGGAGAGTCGCTGGATGGTAGTGTTGAAAAAGGCCGGCAAATTCTGCTCTGCCTCTGGCCTGTATAACTGGGATGTCACCAAACTGCGGGTGACACCTTCTCCAGCAACCCCAGGTTCCCAGCTGGTACACACTGAAAAAGGCAAGAGGGCTTCCTGGGGTCCTCTTGTTTGCAGTATATTGTTCCCAGAATATTTCTCTCCCTTAATCTCTCGTGTTTGCTTGTTTTGGCTGTGCCTGCAGTGTGCGGGAAGTTCCTGGGCTGGGGATCGAACCAGCACCACAGCAGCAACCTGAGCCACAACGGTGACAATGCCAGGTCCTTAACCCACCGAACCACCAGCCTCCCAGTCCCTCCTGCTTTTTTTTTTTTTTTTTTTTGGTGTTAAGCCTGGCTTCTCAAAACAAGCTCCTTATGAAATTGAAAGGTACACCATCTCCTCATCGTGCTTCTCATTGCGCTGTACTCCATACTGTTTATTTTACTAGCAACTTCAGGAGTTTGTGTTTTGTTGTGTGTGTGTGTATGTGTTTCTTTTTTGGCTTCAGGCAAAGCAACTAGTACACATTGTCAGATAAAGTATCTTATCTGTCAGCAGCACCCTTGTGAATTAATCATAATTCAATAGGCTTACTAATCAAGATTTGAGATGAATGTTTTGATAGAGCAATCAGATTTGTCTAATCTGTCATTAGGTGACAGTCGCTTCAGGCAGAGTGTGAACTTGGCAATAGTAGACTTGTTTCTGATCCCTTTGGCTTGGCCCGCCAGGTGGGTAGCATGGCTGATCCTTCCAGTGGACCCAGGCATTGCGGCTAATTAGGTTCTGCTTCTCACTAACCCCCTTCCTCCCTCCCCTCCCACCAGTTTCCATGATACGTTGGGTGGCGTTCAGCTCCTGTGAACTTCCTGTTCGTGGGATCGACAGATTTGAGGACACGGTGTTCCCTTTGTCATTTTCATGTGATAACAAAGGTGTGCCAAGCCAAGTGACAAATCCCAAGGGTGATTTATGGTGCCACTTACAAATAGTCATCAGAGAAGAAAATAGGCATAATCTGTTGTTAACCTTTACTGATTATAACCCTTGTCATGTCACATGTCACCACAGTCTGTAACGTTTGACGGAGTTGTCCATTCTTAGGGGTGATTCACAGCATAGCTTGCACGTTGTGTTCGTTTTGATAGTATAAGTGAAAGCTTTTGTTGGAGATTAGTATTTTAGTGTACATAGTATTTTAAGTTCTGAATTAAATCTCAAACTAATACGCTACACTCAGTGTATTATGTAATAGTCATTCGTACATTACCATGGGGAAATTAAGGATGGGATCATTTCCAGGAAGTGTCCTTCACCAGTTTTTCTTTTCCTTCCTCTGTTTTCATGAGCATAGAGATCATAATAAGTTCCTCGTTATCAAATATTTGGAAAATTCCAGAGAAGTCTAAGGAATACATGTAAATTTCTCATAATTCCATCAACACAGAGTTAATATTAACCCTGTATCATCCTGTTGGAGTTCCCATCATGCCTCAGTGGAAACAAACCCGACTAGGAACCATGAGGTTGCGGGTTCAATCCCTGGCCTTGCTCAGCAGGTTAAGGATCTCACGTGGCTGTGAGCTGTAGTGTAAGTCGCAGACACGGCTTGGATCCTGCATTGCTGTGGCTGTGGTGTAGGCTGGCAGCTGTAGCTCCGATTGGATCCCTAGCCTGGGAACCTCCATATGCCGCAGGTGTGGCCCTAAAAAGCAAAAAAAAAAAAAAAAAATATATATATATATGTATATCTCATCCTATTAAAGTTAGGTAAATAACAGCACAGATACCTCAGTGAGTGATGGCCTGACACTGTCATCAGTAACATATCACTCTCCCTGGCATGCTCTTCTCAAAGCTGTGGGACACCGGAAGAAAATGCAGAGGAATCCAGGAAGATGCAACTTTCTCTCAAGATTTCCATTTCTGCGTGAAAGGCACAGGGGAAAACTCATTGAGGCTGTTAGTGTATCTAACATGGCAAGAGTGACAACTTTTCAATTTCACAGGCACTGTCGCAAGCCTCACTAGATGAATGCGAGCCACCCTTTGAGAGAGGGTGGCTTGGGTGATTTCGACAGGGAGAGTGGAGAGTTACCTAATTAGACTCCAGGTATAATTACGGAAGGCGTTCCAGGCAGCAGTGTGCTGCGTGTTAATTAACTTTCATGCTGAACACGCAGGAGCCCTTGAACAAAGAACAGTTTGCAGAGGAAAAAAAGCTTCTCCCCTTTGCCCCAGCTAGAGTTATTTTCTTAAGAAAGCTACCTTCCCTGTCTCCTTTTGTTAACTGAGACATGAGGCATCAGGGCAGGCTGTTTTGCAAGAAGTTCATCGTTGGTCCCTCTGAGTGCTTCCCTGCTTTCTTCCATAGCCCCAGCACATTCTCTGGAATGATCTTTGACAAAGTAAAATGTGACTGTATTTACTTACGTATTTATCTGTTACCGGTTTGCAAAACCCTAGCGATTTCCAGCCTTGATCTTTTTGCTCTCCGTGACACTGGCCAGGTCCCTTTCTGCGGTGAAGAATGACAGTCCCCAGGGGCACAGGCTTAGTTCTCGTCCCATCGGCAGTCTTGTGCCAGAGTCCTTCTCCCTTGATCCCATTCCTGTCTCTAGGTAATAACAACGGGAAAGGCACTGGTTAAAGAATATTCTTTCTTCTAGTAAATTAGCCTCTGGCTTCTTTTGTGCTGGTGATGGCTGCCCGAGTTCGTAACTAACACAATAAAGTACACTCTCTAAATCCATATAAATCAACTCTACATACTTGCATGAGAAAAGATTTCAGGTAATCAATGAAGCACTGTGGATGGCTGGTGGCCAATTAATTTTCCACTCCTCTCACAGTTCTCAAGTGGGAAAATCGCATTTTGAGGTTCTCTGCTCCGTCTAATCCTGTCTCCTTGACATCTCTCTCTGGCTTCATCTTGCTACTAATGAAGTCTATAGGACCACCCCGGTCGTGTGGGAGATGAACAGCACTTCTGGGGTTCTCTCTGCTATAGCATGACCTTAACACAGATTATGGATTTACCAGATGAACACCTTTTGTTCTCATTCTGGTACCTCTTCCCAGTTACGAGAAAGTAGTGCTTCAGTTTTGACAAATGGTCTTGATTTTTATTGTCTTATTGGAAGAAAGGCATAATGAAAAACTTTGTTGTACAAAAAAGCATCATCTGGGAGATCTAGATCTACTGAGGAAATGCTTCCAAGCAATACAGTCCTAGTGCACATGAGGCTACCTCCTATTTGGACAATGTGAGTGCTCCCTTTCCATGATTTTGAGTTGGATATCTAGTGAAACTGTGTCCTCCGTGTTTTTATTCCCCTCCAGCATCCAGAGTGACCCCGATCAGGCCTCCATATCAAACCAGGGCAGCCAATTTTGACCAAGCACTTGCTCTTTGCAAGATTATGTTTGGTGCATCAGGAATCCAAAGAAGTCTAAGACGTAATCCCTGTCCCCAGAGAGTGTACCGTCTGTTTGGGAAGATAAGACTTAGAAACATGAAAAGTAAACTCTAATAAAGGATTTAAAGAATAGTACAAGACCACACCAGGGAAGATATGTCATGTGACCGTACATGATTGTCAGCTGCATTTACAGATTTCTCTTAGAAGAAAGGTGTTCTTAGACCTTTCTAATAGGAGATACTCATAGATTCCAGTTGTGAATCCCTGAAATGTTCAGAAAAGAAGTTTTACTCCATAAAAATGCCTTTCGGATTCAAAATTTCGGTGCTAAAGAGAAATCTGGTCTAATGATACTGGCAAAATGAAGGCATAAGATTTAAAAATTCTCATAAAACTCACAGAAAATGCCCTTGGGCCTCACAGACCCAAGGAGATAAGGCAGTCATTTCATTAGTGAGGTCCAAGTCCAAAGGGCGGGTTCCTTGCAAGCCACGTAGGTAAGATGTTTTGGGAAAGGTGAATTTCAGGTTGGGTAAGATGTAGACAGATGGGGAGAGGTCATGCCAATTAGGTAGAATTCACGAAGAGAGTCAGATAAGATAGTACAGATCAGGTTCAGGATACCGGGCACCTTGACTGAAATAGAATGTCTAAGAAACTTGGATCATATAGGCAGTAGGTACTAAGAGATGGCTGAGGTCTGGGAAGACTTCAGAGGTTTCCAAGGCTGAGCGTGACATGACCCTGACGATATTTTAGGAAGATTAGTTTGGTGGCATGGATTGCATTTGGAGTAAAGCAGTGTTCCTGAAATAAGGTGATGTGGCCATGGATGGTGGGGGCAGAGCAGTGAGGACAGAAGAGAGATACGAATTTCGGAGGACCTCTACTGTGAGAGAACTTCATAACTCATTGGTTATGGAGATGAAGAAGAGGACAGAGTCAAGGCTCATTCTCGATTTTAAACTTGGAAGTAAACAGACATTTAAAGGGAGGGGGTTGTGTACTCTGACACTAGTTTAAGGATAGGGAGACGTTTTAAGGATACAGCCATGTAAATAGCATGTAGTTAAACTGTGGTATAGTCACCAGCTGTGGTCTACTGTGGAACTCTACTCAGCAACAAAAAAAAGAAAAATAAGAGTTCCCATTGTGGCTCAGCGGTAACGAAAGAACCCATCCATGAGGATGCGGGTTCAATCCCTGGTCCTGCCCAGTGGGTTAAGGATCTGGCGTTGCCGTGAACCGTGGCATAGGTCCCAGACATGGCTCGGATCTGGCGTTGCTGTGCCTGTGGTGTAGGCCAGCAGCTGTAGCTCCAATTCGACCCCTAGCCTGGGAACTTCCGTATGCCACGGTGTGGCCCTAAAAAAAAAAAAAAATTAAAGCATAAATTACTGATACATGCAATAACTTGAATGGATGTGAAAGAATATAGGCTGAGTAAAAAGTCCCAGTCTTAAGATGTTAATATTGTTTGATTCCATTTATATAATATTATTTAAATGACGCAATTATAGAAATGGAGGACAGCAGACCAGTGGTTTCCAAAGGTGAAGGAGGGAGTGAGAGGTTGATACTGTAATGACAGGGCAATAGGAAGGATTCTCCTTGGTGATGGCACTCTGCTGTGTCTGGCTACAGCAACGTCAATATCCTGGTAGTGATTGATAATATAGCATCAATTTCTCTATCCATTGTCTATCTCCACTTACCATACTGTCAAGTTTTCAATACGTTATTATGGTGTCGGCAGGATCTGGATAAAGGGAAAAAGGGACATAACTATCCTGTTTCTTACAGCCGAATGCAAATTATCTCAAAATAAAAGGCTTAATTAAAAATCAAAAACAGCTTTTGGTAAGACCTAGAGTGCAAAGAAAGAGGCACTGCCTTGACATTCTCCTGGTTGAGAAAATTATGAAATTATCCCACCAAGGATTACTTTAATCTCCGTGTCAACTCAGCAACCTGAGATATAAGAATCCGTAAAAGTCCAAAGCCAGTAATTGAAAGAAAACAGATGTCCAAATGTTTGTGTGATTGTGACATTTTACTGTGGGTTCGTAATCGCCGTCTCTGTCTTCCTGCAAGGCTTGTGATTAAGGGCTTGTCGATGCCCCTACCGGTTAACAGCCAGATGCCCTCTTCGTCCCTATTTAGGTTAAAAGGTTCTCCTATCACCTTGGTTTTCAGAAACTGACAAATTGGCCAGCAGCCTGTCCATTCCCGACTGACTTTTTGTCACCTGTTCCCAGAGATGCTATTGTCTCTCAAGAGCTAGTGCTTTTCTTCAGGGCAGTGACTAAGCTTATGTCATCTTTGAAGAATTGGCCGCTTTCTGCCTAACAGAAAAATGAAGCCGAGGCCATGGGGCTGGGAAATTTCTGGGGCAACACCCTCAAGTGCGAGGGCGAGGAGAAATGGAGCAGAAAAACCCTGAACCTCTTGCCAAGGCCATTGCCTTGATCTAGGAATCTAGAGCTGGGCAGAAGGCTGAATTGAGTGCAGACAGCTATCCAGTAGAAAACTTTCTGTATGAAGTTTGCATTCATCCCTTTCCAGGGAATCAGGAAGCTTCCATGTTGGTCAGAAACATCTGAGTCCTGTGATTCCCCAGCAGTGTGACATTTTAGTAGGTGAACCGCCTTTCAAGTGCTTACAACTTTCCAAGTGACTCACTTACGGTGTGGTCAGTACTGTATTGCCTTGTCCGCGTTTTAGCCACCTCAGCCTCTCTTCCCGGTGGCACAGGTAAAAAGGTGTGTTGCCAGGGCCCCCTGGCACTTGGAGGAGGCATAGCAATGCTTGCCAAGTTCTGAAACCATTTCAAAATCTGAAAAGAAAAAAAATTAAAGGTGGTTATTTCCCCTATTACTGAGTGGTATGTGGGAAATCACCTTTTTAAATAGACTTTACAATAAACATTGGCTTTCCTCTCTCTGGGAAGGCAGATGTTTGTGTAACAAGGAAATGAAGCCGCTCTCGACAGCACTTGTCTAATAAAAGATCCCATGGCTTTTCCATCTTAAAACCAGAGTATAAGAGCTTTGTGATTCTAAAATGAAAAGAATTCCCTGGCTACAGAAGAAAAAGAGTGATGGAAAATTTTGCCCCCCCCACCGAAAAAAAATGTATCTCACTTTGCAGTCTCATTGTAGCCTGTTGGCATGCATGCATTGGGAGAAGGAAGCTTTTATTAGGGAATAAATGTTTCCAGTTCTGTTACAGTCATTATTCCAGCAGTTTTCCCAGTGCTATGCTTTGCATAGCGCTCTGACCTGGAACCTGCGCAGCCATAGGTGGGGAATGAACTGAGCTTTTGAGACCAATAGGTTGGTGTGAACATAAGACCAGGTAACAGAGCTGGGTTAGTAGTTTCAGGATCTTGCAAAAAGTCATTCATGCTTTCAAGCCACTAAATTTTCTTTAATTCTTCTGGAGCTATGTATACTTTTTTTTTTACAATCAGACTTCACATTTTCACATAAATTAGCTTGAGACAACTTTCACTAATAAGCTGGTGTCTGTAGCTCTGTATATCAGGTACTCAGTTCCCATTGACAATGTGTGCTTAGGGCATGGAGGACATGGAGTCGGTAGCAAAACGTAATTGGAATCAGGGGTTTGCTGTGGCTCAGCGGTAATGAACCTGACTGCTATCCATGAGGATGTGGGTTCAGTCCCTGGCCTCGCTCACTGGGTTAAGGATCTGGCATTGCCATGAGCTGTGGAGTAGGTCACAGATAAAGCTGGGATCCCGTGTTGCTGTGGCTGTGATGCAAGCTGGCAGTGCAGTTCCTAGCCTGGGAACTTCCATATGCCGTGGGTGAGGCCTTAAAGAGACAAAAAAAAAAAACCAACTGTGAAAAGCAAAAACCATAATTGGAATCAATCCCTTTCAAAATAATAGTATATAGTCACCATTCTAAATATATAGAGTTTGGGGTCATCCATATGATAGCATTTTTGTGTGTTACTGTAACCATGGAGTTGAGAAAACGCAGGATTGATTCCAAGTTTTTCTCGAGGTTTGAAAGAATTCGCACCTCTCTCAATGTAACCGATAATCAGCAGGAAGGGCCTGATTGATGGAACAGGATCTGATTTGTCAGTTTTGTTCTTGTCGTTGTAAAACAGATAAATTCTCTTTAGTCAAATCCTCTACTTTTATTTTACGGTGTTCTTGAATACAGACTTGCAAGGTGACTCGCCTCATGAGTACTTTACAGGTATGAAAATTAAAACCCCAAGAAAACAGGTGTCCTTTCCAAGACCACAGAGCTCTTCACATCCAGAAGGGAAATGAGACCCCCCCTCCATTCTACATGTTGGTGGGGTCACTGTGATTCTGGCCCTTCGGTCTGGCTTATGGTATATGGGTCAGAGTGTATGTGGGGGGTGCAGTCTCAGCTGAATGCATAGCCTTCGTTACATGACCTGTAGCTATGTCTGCATGTGGTCTTTCACAAAGATCTCTTAACCAGACAGCTCCTCCCCTGGGAGCAGAGGGTCTTTAAGATATTTTGAGGGGAGGAGAAGGGTTAAGAGGTCTAATCCATAACTCTTAATCCCCACACTTGGGGGAGCTCACTGACATGGTAGGTTTTAGGGGTTCCTCGGGAGCCATTATGGCCTGTCATGCTGAGGCCCCCTGGAGAATACTTAATTGCAGATCCTTGTCCCCATGTGTTGCAAGGGTTTTTCAGGGTGTTTGACACAGCAGCTTCCTGCCACAGATGGGAGACCTTGAGAAAGTTTTGAGGCCGACAAACCAAAGAACATTCCTTAGGTTTTGCACTTTTAAATTAAATACCTGGGATTGTCCCATGTTTTTGTGCCTTCACCTCACTTCCTCCCTCTTCTTAAATCAGAACTCAGTCGTACCTAGATCCCCGGGTGCCAGGCGTATGTCGATTACATCTTTCCCTTTCTAATTTCTTTGTTTTGAGGTTGAGTTGTATGGTGTTGGAGGTGGCATAATGAACAAATACGATTATCACATCCAGGAGCCGCAAAGCTTGAATTTGGAAACGTGACAGAGAGCACGTTGTTTCATATGGAGCCAATTCTGCCTCGCCTCCTTCCCCCGAGGACCAAAGGAAGTATCCTTGGTATAGGATTCAATACCTGATAGATTGGACCTTCAGATGGATTGGTAGATTAAGGCAAAGCACAAGCAAAGCTCATGTTCTCAGCTGTCTATCCTATTTTAAGGATTCAGTTGCCCCTCCATATTCTGAATTTACCACATTAGTCCTAATCTAATATTTAGCTCTTTAATGTTTTCAACATTCAGGCTGGACTCGGTTCCCAGCTTCCACGTTGCATATCTCTGTTAACATCTCTGCATGCATAAGAGGACATTCATTAGGGCTGGACTGAGGGAAAAACCACCAATAGGCCAGACCCCATTTCTTGGGGTTGGGAATCCAAGACCCTAGCGCTGAAGGCAGAATGAATTGAGAGGATCCCTGGGCCATGAAGATAAATCCGAGGGTCAGAGCTAAAAACCATGAGCCTCCTTTTGCCCAGAACTCCAAGCGCATTCGGAAATAAGTTCGTTTCTGAAAACGCTGCAGTTTTGAGGGTTCTAGCTCTTTCTTATGGTTGTCTGTACTGTATAATAGAAGTTAAGCTATGGGGTCAAAAAAAATTAACAAACAGTCTTTGTGCCGAGCAAGTCTGTGGGTTGAGTTCTAGCTCAGCCAGTACATGTCTATGTTGTTTGGGTTTTTATAAACTCATTGCCTCTGTTCCTCTTCTATGGATGGAGCAAATAATACGGCTTTGTTTCTTTCTTAAAACTAACAGGAGGTATAGAGATGTGTAGAAATACTAAGGCCACTTAAGGAAGACGGTCGACCATGAGCGCTTTTTTGCTGGGTGAGAAGTACCAGTGAAATAAGGGACACGATTGTTTTGGTAGGACTTTGGTCGGCGATACAGAATGTCTCATCAAACCTGATCGGAGGAATAGATGAGGAGTTTTCTGTCTGTGATTTCTGCATCTCACCACGTCTGCCTGCTCCCTTCTTTCGGCACACCAGCTTCTGCTGCTTCTCTGTCCACATGGCTCCCATGTTCCGGGTGGCTCCCACTTCTGGAACAGTCCACCCGGGCTGGAGTGGGGGATGGGAGGGTGAGGCCACCCTGAACGAACGTGGCCGCCAGCACCCGCCACGGAAACCACGCACGTTGGAGAGGTCACTTCCCATGAAGGGGGCGTGAGGGGGCACAACCCACTGTATTTCCACTGTACCACTCCTTTCAGGAGTACGTTGAAGTACCTATAGTTCCTTGTATTCCTCAGAATAAAGTTGCTTTAAGGCAGGAGCATAAAATTTTAGAGCAGGAAAGGATTTTTAAAGTTCACCCAACCCTCCCCTCTGTGTCTTGTTGAGGAAACGAAGGCAAAGGGAAAGTGATTAATTTCCCAGAACCCCTAAAGTTAGGGAACAGTGTCCCGTGCCTCGTGCTTTTAGGTAAAAGCATCTAATATATCCTTTATTCGGTTTTCTCCTGCCGTATCACGGCGGCACATACTTCAGATGTTATTTTTTCCTACGGCCTAGGAGTTTCTGAATTACAAGGGATTTATAGTTATAGTCCCTTATTTAATAGATGGTTTATTTCAGGTTTTATAGACTCCTCCACTCTAGAAAAAACATAGGTAATGTTTATGAAGTCAACGTGGAAATGTGGGGAAATGCTTATGATGTACCAGTAAAGGAGAACAGCCCATTAATGATTATATAGTCTTTATGTTCAGAAAAGTGTGAAGTGCACAGGAATGTCAGTGGGGTTTGTTGGAATGGTGGTGTTATGTAGGATTTTAAATTATCCTTAAAACTGGCATTACGTTAGAACTTTAGAAAGTATATTTACTAAGAATACACCCTCCTCTACTTCTTGTCTTAGAGCTTCCTGAACCTGTATCCCTACTGCTCTTGCTCATGGACGTGAACTTGCTCCAGTATAAGGCCTGGTTTTTTGGTTTTGGTTTTTTTATACACTGGGACCTTTAGCGAACACATCAAAAATGAAATCCTTGTCGCTGTGGCTATAGCTGCACAAAATTAGGGTCTAAGCGGAGACTCGGTCCCAGAAAGATGACCCAGCAGAGGCCATCAGAGGAGGAGATGTTTTCAAGCGCGAAAAGAATCAGAATCTAGGAGCTGGCAAGAACCCCACAGCACGTAACTTGACTCCTGTGGGCTTCAGAGCCAGTGGCAGAAGCATGGAACATTTCAGGTCTTTAGAGGCACCAGTTTGGTTACAGTCCAGATGGTGGACTCGCTGCAGTGATACCAGATGTGTCGAGATTGTGCTCCACTTGGGAGCTCCCCGTTGGCCTAGCGGTTTAGGATTCAGCATTGTTACTGCTGTGGCTTGTTGTCACTGCTGTGGCTTGGGTTTGAGTCCTAGCTTGAGAACAACTGCATGCCGCAGGGGAGGCCAAAAAAAAAAAAAATTTGTGCTCCACCTGGAAAGTGCCTTCCTCCCCATCCTCTCGGTCGCCTTGCAGCCCCCAAGCCTCATTATCTTCCTCTGTCTGCAAAACTAGAGGAGAAAATCCAAAACTATGGAGAAATCCCATAGGCACCTTCTGATTTTTAATCAGCCCTCACAACAGTCCGGGTATAACCAGTCCGTGCAACAAGAAAAGCAGCGACCAGGGTTTTTAGGGCAGGAGGGCCCACCGCGGCAAGGGAGGCCTTTTGCTTATACTGGTCCTTTCCTTCTGCTTGAAAAGGGCAAACTGGATTGTCAAGGAGCAGGAGAAATGAAGGAAAGGGATCAAGAGCCGAGCCGACAGTACATGCACCATACCTGTCAGGTGCCTTTAAGCCATTAGCTCCCAGACCCCAGGAACCTGTTCTTTCCAGCTTCCTGTCCAGCCCATAACAGAGTGTTGTGTGGCTGTGGCTTAATGAAGGTAATACTTAGTGAATTTGATGAGGAGGACAGGTTGTTAGAGGCAACCTCTGAAGTGCCTCTGCTTCTCCAAAAGCAGGAGAATCTGTCAGAGGTGATAGAGAGGAGTGGAGAAGGAAGAACACCTTGCTTTCTGAAAACGAACTATGGAAAGTTCATGGGAGAAGCATCTCCACCTGTACGGGATTATCAAACCTCTTAGCTCTACAGGAGTGACCTGGCCCATTCATTCATTCATTGATTTTATTCACTGATTGATGTTTTTCATTCAACAAACTTTTATACCTCCTTCTGTTCCAAGTAGTGGAGAGACATGGCCTTGGCCTCATGGAGCTGACAAGGAAGGCCTGTCCTCCAAACTCCACTACATATATCTTGAGTGCTGGGTGTATTAGGTACTCGAAGGAGCCACAGAGATGAACCAGACACGATCCTCAAGAAGTGCAGGTGTCGGCATGCATTCATATGTTCATTGCAGGGCTATTCACAATAGCCAAGTCATGGAAACAACCTAAATGTCCATCGACAGATGAATGGACTAAGAAGATGCGGTATATATACACAATGGAATACTACTCACGCATAAAAATGAACAAAATAATGCCATTTGCAGCAACATGGATGGAACTAGAGACTCTCATACTGAGTGAAGGAAGTCAGAAAGAGAAAGACAAATACCATATATCACTTATATCTAGGAATCTAATATACAGCACAAATGAAACTTTCCATAGAAAAGAAACTCATGGACTTGGAGAATAGACTTTGTGGTTGCTGAGGGGGAGGGGGAGGGGGAAGGAGTGGGATGGACTAGGAATTTGGGGTTAATAGATGCGAACTATTGCCTTTGGAATGGATAAACCATGAGATCCTGCTGTATAGCACTGGGAACTATGTCTAATCACTCATGATAATCACTCATGATATGATAATCATTCATTATCATGGAACGAAATGATAATGTGAGAAAAAGAATGTGTATGTGCATGTGTGACTGGATCACTTGCTGTACGGTAGAGAATTGACAGAACACTATAAACCAGCTAAGATGGAAAAAAGTAAAAATCACTTAAAAAAAAAAAAAGAAGTGCAGGTGTTGGGAAGATGGATCCTAATCACGATCTCTCTGGAGACCTAGTCAGTCACTTATTAGGCCCTTCACTTCCTGTAGGAACTTGTTTTCTCGATTGGGTTCCCAACCACGTGTTCTAACTCAGCTTGCTTTCTTCTGGTCCTGGCCAGCCCTCGGTGTGCACGATGACCACTGGTACCTGCTGTTGGAGACAGAAGCGCCATGAGCCAACAGCCCTGACCTTGACCACAGCTGGACTCAGCTGCTCCTCCCTGGAGCTGCCTGTAGCAGGGATTTGGTTGAGCCCCTGCAGACCTCAGTCCAAATCAGAGTTGAGACCTCATGACTGGCAAGTGAACTGCTTTAATACTAACAGTGAAAAAAAATTGACTTGAAAATAATCCTTTTAGATGCAGTGGCTTGACCTTTTATTCAGATTCTTTTCTTTCCAATAATAATGGTTTCAGGTCAGCATCTCTTTAAATTTGGTCAGCTCCATTAGGATCCACCACCCCACCCCACCCCACCCGCCCCCAAGAGAGGATTCCATCTGTGGTTTTGAAAGCCAAATGGGATGAAGGAAAAACTTTTATATGGTCAGAATTTCAGTTCTTCTAACCAGATAAAAGACTTTCTGCTAAATTCAAGAAATATTTGACACCTAGATTATTTGAAAGCAATCATTTAAAGCACATAGAGAAATCTTCCCTGAAGTTGTGTATTTCCACGCTGTCTTGGTGCTTCCATGTCAATGGGAGAGACCCGTGTTAAACAGATACACAATAAGATGATTTCAGGCAGTGATTTAGGAAATGGCAGGGAGAAGGGTGGGTAATGCTAGATGGAGAGGTCAGAGAGTGCTCCTCGGAAAGCTGACCTTTAAGCTGAGGTCTCAAAGACAAAAAGAAGGCGGCCACATAAAGACATGGAGTTAGCGTCCCAGACAGAGGGAACAGTAAGTCAGAGTTTCTTAGGATCGGGCTTGATGTCTGAGGAGAACAGGAGGAGGATGGGAGCCATGCTCATGGTGGAGGGAGAGGAGATGGAGTCAGAAAGGAGCACGAGGCCACCTGAGAAGTTCCCATGGACTTTGCTAAGCCATCAGCAGAGGGAAAAGTCGCGACATGTGTTGTATTTAAAAATTGAAAAAAAGTTTTCTCTCCTGTTTTCACCTCCACATTGAGTTACACAGATATTAGTAAAATCAAATCATACGTAGAAAAGTGCTTTGGGAGTTCCCATTGTGGTTCAGCAGAAATGAATCCGACTAGGAACTCTAAGGTTGCGGGTTCGATCCCTGGCCTCGCTCAGTGGGTTAAGGATCTGGTGTTGCCGTGTGCTGTGGTGTAAGTGGAGCCCTAAAATGACAAAAGACAAAAAAAAAGAAAGAAAAGTGCTTTGAAAATTTTAAAGCGCTGTAAATGTAAGGATATTGTTATTAAACTGTTTACTTAATTGAGGGCATTGTCACTTTACGGTAGATGCAAATTCTCCTGGTTAGATCCACCTGGCAAGTCCCTGAGGCTTCCCCATCTCCTGGACCCACAGATGCAGAGGAGGGACTCCTGGTCTGGCGCTCTGCTCTCCTCTGAGGCCATGGGAGTAAAGGCGAGGCTGTTCTGAGGCTGTGATTCCCAGGATGTCTCCATTTCTGGGGCCACGCAAGCTAAATGGAAATTATGACAATATCCAGGGCAAGGAGCTAACAAATGAGAAGTGACAGGCATCGCATATTAGGGGATGATTTGACTCCCCTGCAAGACGCAGGCTGAGGGCTGAGGGCGTCTAATCATCACCCCGTCACGTGCTGCCTGATGAGCTCGTGATTCAAAAGGGAATCTGCTCAATGGGAAGAGCTCACCGGAAGATCGATGTCTCGGGGACAACTGTTCCCTTTGACACGGAACGTTCCCAAGATCTTTTTGGTGACCTTTGGTTTCTAAATATGGTCCTTGACTGTGCTCCCTGGAAAAGGTGAATGAGTGTGTCCCAGGTTTGTTCAGTGGTCCCGGGAATACGGAAGCTGAGATGGGCCTTACTGGGTGGTGATCACCGTTCATGCTGACCGTCGCCTGGGTGTGGCCCCCTCCGTGGAAGAGCCCGGCAGGGACGTGGTAATCACGTACGCAGTGAAGGCCAAAGTCCTTTGGATATCTTTTCACTAAATAATTCCACCGGCGCTGCCCAAGCCATGCATGTGTCACAAATTCATGGAGCCAAAAAAGAAAAAGGTGACCTGCATGCAGCTGGCACCTCTTATTAAGATCAAAAAGAACAATTAGAGGAACATCATTTCAGAAAAAGGAAAAAAGCATTATGTTACTTATGGTTTTTGGATGAATGTTTTTAGGAGAATAAAAGGGCACGCGGTGTCAATAACTCTGGCACGCCACACCAGTTCTCGTCGGCCTGCTAGATTAAACATGAGCCCTCTCTCATTATTCCGGCAGCCTTGGCTTCCCCTCCAGCCTGATCTGTATTCCACGCACAGTCAAGCCTCCGAGTTGACATCTTCTTCTAAAATTGTTTGGCTGTAATAAATATAAAACTTTCACCACTGATGTAAAGCATTGCTGGTTGGCATCATTTCCTACCCCCTTTTAATTATTCCTGACACTGTGGAGAAACATCTAATATAAATCTGTAATGTGTACTGATGACAAACTACACGGTTGAAGGACCATGTAATTTCTCCACAATTAATTAAAGTGCATGGAGGGTTTTTCCCCCCCTTTCTTGCTCTCTTTCTTTCCCTTTTTTTTTTTTTTTTTTTCTCCCCCAGCAGCCAGATGCCACTGACTGGCTCAAATAACACTGCTGTCAACTGTAAAAAATTAAGATCCAAACCGTAAGAAAGGTACTTAGATAAAGAAACCAGATGCCGGGCTATTTGTGATCCCCCGCATACATCTTGCTGTAAGGCCGCCATTGTTCAACATCTGTAATTCCACAGCCTTAATTATGTACTTAACTCAGCAAGTCTGTCAGCAGTTTATTTCCACGAGTATCGTCACTTTGGTAAATCTTTTATTAAAAATTGAATGGTGCCAATCAGCCAAGGGAGGGGAGACCCCGGAAGATCTTGGGCCAAACGAGGCCGCCGCCTGTTTACCTAGGCTGGTGTTGATGGCACGTGCATGTGGTCACTCGGAGAGCTGGAAAGAGGGGAAAAAAAAAACAAAAAACACCGCTCTGCTACCATTGCCGGCTGATCTGCCACCTGGAATTGATCAAAAGCAAATTAATTTTCATCTTCAATTAGGAATACAATTAAATCCAAAGTGGTGAGGGGGGAAATTGTAATGTTCACATATAGCCCGTGTGGTGCTGGGAGGGCTGGAAGGAAAGACCAGATGACTTGAAATACACGTTTTTGTATCTGGGCGTTTAATTCATTCACGTGTGAAGGGGGTGGCTCTGGCTGCTGCTACTGCTGGTGCAGTTGCTGCATTTTACTTCCACGGGAGCTGCCCCCTCCTTCCCCTCAGGCAGAATTTTTGGGAAAAGGGTCGAGGGCAGGCCCATCAGGGGGTAGAGATTGTTAGAGGTCCTGCCTGGTCCTGCCCGCGCGCTTTTCCCGGGATTCTGAGGTACATCGGGGATGTTGAGTGTTGTCAGGAAGAGCCTGAATTAGGAAACAGGAATCTGCCTCCAGCTTGCTGGCACTCGGTGTCAAAGCCGTACCTGGCAAATGGACTCCCCACCCCCACCCCCGTCTAAGTCTGGTCATCATCAGAGATATTTAGTGATTGTGTGAAAGCAATCTGGCTGCTGAATGCCTCGTGTCACAAGATCCCAGCTCTTTTCACTTGACTTTTTCTCTACATTCAACGGCTGCCTTTTGTTGGAGTAACTGAGTGGGGGCCTGCGGGGCGGACAGGATTCCTCCAGGCTGCCTGGGGAACAGTCGGCCCAGTGTGTTCATCACCCAGGGTGGTAATTGGGGGAGCTTTGACCCTGATTTTAAGGAAAGTCAATTATTTGTCAATTATGAGATCTAGAAATCCAGATAGGAGACTCTGGTTAAATGCTCTCGGCGCTCTGGTTTGGGGAGGGATGGTAGTGGTCTGGGGATGGATGATAGCGGTTTGGTGAATATGAAGTAGAAGTTTCTTCTCTGTATCTACCTGTCTCCCTCCCAGGGCAGTCACACTGGGCTTGCCCTAAGCCTGTGCCTTGCTGATGGGACTCTCCCAGCTATCCATCTCAGAGATGAGCCTCTTTGAAAAAGCAGAGTGGGTGATAAATATTTTGTCATATGAATAACAATGAAGATGGCTTCAGATGATAGCTTACATCTTTCTGCAGCCCTCCGGGTGATGGATTAAGAGGAAGAGAAGGTCCTGGGTCATGGAAACAGCTGCTTTTGGTGAAAGATTCTTCAAAGCAACGCGGTGACCGTGAATCCCCAGTACTCCAGTCCATATTTTCCTGTGTACCACCCCCACCTTCCTCGTCCCAGGGCAAGGGTTTACGTTTCCTCCCTGCATGGTATTTGTGCTTTAAAAGAAGATTTCATTACCTCTGCTACAGTGGAATTTCTCTTTTTACTAGACAGTTGGCATGACCGCAGTCTGAAACCACGATGGAGTTGTTAACACGCTGGGATCAGTTTTTCCCCCTTTAAAGCTATTCCTTTTCTCTCTTTATTTTTTTAAAGGTTAAGGGGGAAAAAAAAGGCTCCAACAAATCAACAGAACTATTAACTTTCTGATTTATTTGCTAGAGAGAGCAAAAAAAGTCAATGTGAAGTGACAGAAACACCAGGACAGACAGTGGGAAAACATTCTACTACGCGCAAGTTTCCAACTGAAATCGCACCGCAAGCAGCGGGTTATCTGGAGACAGACATCTTCAATTTCCTGATTGCATATTAGAAACGGGATTTCTTTTTTCCCCCCACAAAAAAGCATGCTCCATAACGTTGATCTAAAGTTTGCTGTGCTTAGGGTTCCCCAGACTCCTCTCAAGATCAGGCTTCTGTCTTTTCCGTTGCTAACAGTTCTCACCACTTCAGGGGCAGAGGTCAGTGTCACGAACACGATGAAGACCAGAAGAAATCTTCACAGGAGCTTGAGAGATGAACTCTGCCCACCTGGCAGGCAGCATGGCATTTAGTAAATAGATTCCCCCCGCCATCGAGCAGAATAGCACTGAGAAAGTAAATCAGTGGATCGGTGGTTTGATACCTGCATCTCCAGCACACTTCACTTCTTTGCAGGTATCTCACAGACAGACGTTTCAAAGGATTAGAGACTGTCGTTGCGAACAGCTCAGGTCAGTTTGGACAGTTGTCTCTGGCGGGGTTGGAATAGGCTTTGGGATTAGCTGACCTGCCCTCATGAACGGGCACAAGTCATGCGGGGTCTTCAAATGTACCCGATGACTTTGAAGATGGTGCCTAGATCTTCCCAGTGCAGTCAGCTGTCCTCACCCCTGGGTTTCTGATGACCCATTTCTGAGATGGAGAACTTCTTGGCTTTGGCCTACAGCTCACGTCACCTTTGCACTTAAGAAAGAATGCCCCGGGATCTCGAAAACCATCTTCATTTTTAAATCACTCTGTCTATCCATACTTTGTTGTATTTAATAGAATGTTTTAAAATTAGATTTGAAAGGCAGCCTCTTGCGTCTCCTGTGCCCTTGGCTGGAAAACAAAGGAAGTCTCTTAAGAGGTGTTTTACATTTTATGACTACTGGGAGAGAACATAGTTCTTTAATAGGTATATATGTAAGAGAGTTCCACGTTATAAGTTTTCAGAGATTAGAAGTTCTGGAACAGGGCTGTTTGATAAGATCTTTGAAGGGCGAAGGGAGCAAATAGAAACCTCAGAGCCAAAATAGAACACTCCCTAAACTTGTGGGCAACGGGAGCTTTGCTGAGATCATGTTATTCTCACCAATAATAGCATTCTGCCTTGACCGCGGGTGAGGGCTGTGCACGATGGATCGTTCTTGTCTTAAACTTCATGGTTATGGGCATGTAATATGTTCTTCATTGAGCCAGGCAATTGACGGAGACGCCAGTGCATTTAAGACTTGAGTCTACTGGAAATGAGACTTGCATTCTTGCCAGCAATGGATGTTTTTTCTGTGTCCACCACTATCACACATCTTGATATTTTTTTTTAATCCTAACTCTTAAAACAATAATATCAAACAACTCCAGAGGAAAAAAAAAAAGTTAAATATTTCCATATGAATAGCTGATTAAATTTGTATGGTTTTCTTTTCAGTAAAAATTGATATGTGATGAAACGCAGTGGAACTGGATGGCTGTTTTTTTTTTGCTGTACTCCACATGCTCTGAGGTCTCTACCAGCTCTAAGGGCTGGTGCCCAGTGACCCCACTGGGCTGGGGCCCAGGTTCTGAAATGCCCATTCCCAGGGCATCTGGAACATAGAATTCAGAATGCAGAGTCCGCAGTCACCTGGCTTAAGTCTGTCCTCTTAAGTCACGTGGTTCTCCCTTCATCTGTTCCTTCAAGGGCGAGCTGAGTCCACGGGAACCATTGCGGTTCAGAGTGGGCGTGTGATGCTGTATCAGGGTTTCCGTAAAAGCGACTAGGGGGAAAAGCCCAGCTGGGATGTGTAGAGAGGTTGCGGGGAAGAGAGTTTGGTGGCTCATGGGTTTGAAAAGGTCAAGAATATCTGGCTTTAGTCCAGGATGACCTGGGGTTCCAGTGAGGTAGCCGTGACCTTGACCATGTCCCTCTGCTCCCTGTGCTGCTTCTGCCTCCTTAGTGTTGGTCTCACGGTCAGTCGGACTCTCCCCTCTTGGTCACAAGAGGGTGGCCAGCAGCTGTCACATCCCACGAGGGCGTCCCTGGCACGTCTGCCTTAATAGAAGCGAGGGGAGTGGGATGGTGCCAGTGCTAGAAGTCTAGGGTGGGCTGTACTGGAAGCCCTGGAGCTAAGAGTCTCTAAAGGAGACCTGTCCTGGAGGGCAACCAGGACAAGGTCACAGACTGAGCTGGTGCCTCTAAACATGCGTATCCCTCAGCTATGCCAAAGGCCAGTCCACCAACACAGTAAGACAGGGAAGCTGGCCTCCGTGATGGCGACTCTTGAGTGTCGCAGGGGAATCACATTCACTGCTTCCGTTTCCATTCCCTTTAAAATATGAATCATAAGAAGCTGCTCGGTTATCCGTGTGGATGAACAGCCCTGACTTTGGATTTTCCCAGTGTTCGAAGTGGGTGGGTCTCTTCTCCTGCTGCCATCAGTGGCAAAAGTCACAGCGGTGTATTTTTGTTTAGCAGACTTGAGGGAGATGAAACCATCCTGCCACGTCTGTGCTTAAGAACCGCGTCCACCTCGCGCCTCCGCAGAGAGGAAGTTTCCAGAGTCAGGGACTCCTGCTTCGGCCAGCTTTGATCCTCACTCACCTGTTTTTCTTCTGCCCCTTCCTGACCCTGCCTCCCGTCTTCTGCAGGTTTTCTTTTTTCTTTTCCTTTCGTTTGCTTTTTAGGGCTGCACCTGGGGCATGTGGAGGTTCCCCAGGCTAGGGGTCGAATCGGAGCTATAGCTGCCGGCCTACACCACAGCCACAGGGGATCCGAGCTGCGTCTGCGACCTACACCACAGCTCACGGCAACGCCGGATCCTTAACCCACTGAGCAAGGCCAGGGACTGAACCTGCATCCTCATGGTTCCTAGTCGGGTTCGTTGCTGCTGAGCCACGATGGGAACTCCCTTCTCTGGGTTTTCAAAGATCATCTTCTGCTGGGTCTCAGCTCAATGTTATCTTGGTCCCGTGGCTTTGTCAGGAGAAGCAGACATGCCCTGAACCAGCTCTGGTGGTAGTGACTTCCTGGGTGGGGTCAGGCGCTTGGACCACTGGTAGGTGATATTTACCCTGGGTCTTCTCACATGGACCCTCCGCCGGGGGTGACGAAGGTCCCCCAATTCAGGGACTTGAGTTTTGTGATTAGAAGATGGATATGACCCTCAGCATGGGTGAGGCTCTGGGGAAGTCCAGTGTGTCCCGAGCTGTTTAAGAACGCTATTTGTCAAAGGGAGTTTACTGGGGCTCCCTTACAGCCCTGCCCGCCCGCCCCACCACCGCACCAAAGCATTTACCCTTGGAGGATTTCTTCCTAATTAAAATTTTACATCTACCCCATAAACAAGGGCATGTTTGAAATGTAAATTTGTCACTTTCGTAGGCAACTTAAATCAGCTCCACCTACCCTGAGACTGGTTTCTCCTTCAGCACAAAGCTGAATGTTCCCAGTTTCCCTTTAGTCTTGTACAGCTCACACTCTCTGTATACTTAGATCCTAGTGTGGGTTGTTGTTGGGGTTTTTTTTCCCTTCCTTGAACACTTTCTGCAGTTTAGTTATTTGTTGTAATTATCAAGTTCATTTTTCTCTAATAGATGTGATTAAGTATATTTAGCACTGCGTAATGAGTTTTCTGCCTGGTTGCATCTTAGCTAATAAGGAATTCCTTAGCGGCATCTCTGACAGCTGCTGCGAATCCCAGGTCTGTGCGGCCACAAGAGACCCCCTTCCATGAACTGCTAGCATTAGAGAAATTAACTCCATTACACTCACCATAAAATTGAGGCTGAAATTTGATTACTAAGAGACCCTCTCTTCCACTAGAAACTGTAGAAATGAGGTGGTGCCGATGGGGAGGAAGGTGAGTGAGTGCGAAACGCCAGAATCCACTTTTCCACCAGTGCCTGTGTTCAGATATTTCCAGCCGTACTACCCATTTCTTTCCTGAGCAGGACCAGAGCACAGCGCCAAGGTGATGGGTTTATAACTCTGCGCTTTGGTGACAGGAGAGACCGGAAGTCTGTTCCTGCCTTGAGGGTAGTACCTCATTTTTTTAGTGCTTCTGCCTTCACTGAGCTAAGAAACCTCTGGGTGTGTGTGGCCATTGAAACTCCTTGCCATTGTCACAGACGGTCCAGATTTGTAAGGCTAAAGTACTACGGACAATTAGTAATTGGTGACTGGCTGCTATGATGTATAGTTGCTTAGCAACCGTCTCTGAATTAAGTCCCTGGAAGGGGCATAGAGGAAGAGACAGGACAGGAAGATGAAATAGGTACCATTTTCAGTGTGAAGGTGAGATGATAATGAAAAAAGAGGAAAATACATCTGTAATCGTAGAGGCGGCTGAGTGGAGAGAAAAGACGAACCTTAGTTCCTCTCTTGCTAAATAAAATAAGAGTAAGTGGCAGTCGAACCAACCCCATTAATACGAAAGCTCATCCTCTTTCTTCAACACTTGACTCTGATTCCAATGCAGGAACTCGGGGAGAATTATCTACCCAAATAGCAGCATGAAAATTCATGGAAGGGGGAGGTGGAAATTCAGTTGTGCTTGAGTCTGGAGATCTCTTGGACAAGCCTAATTTAGCGTTAGTTCATACCAGCAAACTGGGACTAATTGGGGGGGCAGGACCCGGTTTTGATTCAGCCCTGCTGTGGCACCAGGTGGAATTCCTACTCTCATATGCGGCCGTTCCTTCTCAATCCATTTGAAGTCAGGAAGTATCTCAAGAAGCCAAGAACAGCATCTCCGTTTCATTAGACTCCGCTGAGTTTAGAGACTCAGCAAGACTAAGCTATCACCCTGAACCCGGTGATTTAGTGAGCTGGTTTAGCCAGATGAGCTGGAAGGCCAGATGAGTGGAAAAGCAGTAAAAGACCTTGATCCAGATACGGAGCCTTGTTAAGGGGCCCCTTATCTACACACAGAGCAGTGTGTGGAGGTCTGCCCGGGTCCGGAACTCATTATTGCGAGTGAGGGCTGTTTTGCAATTAGTGTTGAAACACCGAGATAAAGAAAGGATATATAGGAATTAAAAACAGATAATGTAAACACTAACAAAGAGTCTTAATCCCCTCAGCTGAGTGTTTTGCATGTTTACCTCTGATCAGAATTCTTAATAATATCGAGTGAGTTGCAATTCAATAAAGATTCCCTGGGAAGAAGGAAGTCGAACCTTGGATTAAAAAACACAGCAAAACAAGAAAAACAGAATCCCCCCCAAAAAAAACCTTTCACTTACTTGTCCTTCTATTACTTGAAAAATAAACATTTTTTTTAAATTTCAAATAATATGCAGGTGACACAGGAAGGTTTTACTTCGGTTTAGTTGGGTTCGGATCACTTACGGGCACAATGTGATCCCCCATTATCTCGTGATTAGAGGGGCTTCTATAGGGCTCAGAAAGCAGATTTTCTTCACCTTTGACTTGTTTTCTCTCTGAAGAAGGAAGGTGTTTTGATATAAAGTTATTACGGTGCAGTTGAGCAAGTCTTTGCCCTCCTGGCCTGAAGTTCCTTGCCAGAGAGAGGGAGCTGCTAACCATCTCTGATTCTTGCCTGCTGACTGTTAGGGGCATCCCCGCCCTTACAATTGAGCATTGTATTTTCAGGACAAGGAGCCAACATAATGGTCAGGGCATAATAATCGCATGGGTGATATCACAGTCTGTCTAATGGCCTGTGGTTCCAGCTTAGTATCTTAAGCTAAGGGTGCCCTGTGCTCCTGTATTCCCCGTTTCTAACTTCCCATATGGAACACGCATATTCTGCTTGTCTAACACCCAGCTTCCCTCCTGGGCTGTAAACTGTGTGAGGGCAGGAGCTGTATACTTTCCTTTCCAATGACCGTCCCATCCCTAGCCCCCAGCACAGGGTCCGTTACATAGAGGGAACTCACTAAATGTTGGTGGAATCCGTGGTTACCTTAGAATCTAACAGTGGTAGCCGACCTCCAGTTTGGCCCCCCGGTGCCCCTGGTAGTCACAGCTTCATGTGATCCTCTCCCTTTCAGTGAGGACCAGATCTAGTGACTTGCTTCTAACCAATAGAATAAAGGGGAAAGCTAGGTTCTACAAAGGCTTTGTGGTCCCTTGCAGTTTCTGTCTGGACCACTCACTCCGGGGGAAGCCAGTTGCCATGCTGTGAGCGGCCTTATGGAGAAGCTCTCATAGTAAGAAACCGAGGCCTCCAGCCAACAGCTGTGGCAGTGAGCCTAGAAGTGTATCTCCTGGCCCAAATCAAGCCTCAGATGACTACAGGACACACTGGTACACTGACTTCTGAACCAGAGTCCCGATCATCAGAAACTCTGAGGTAATCATGCTTATTGTCTTCAGCCCCTAATTGAGGGGTAATTTGTTACACGGCGTTAGATATTGAATGGACTAGCCAATTACCATGGGCATTGCGTTCGATACGTACTTGTGGACGCCAACTGCCAAGGACCACTCTGGATGCTGGGAATACCAAGACAAATAAGGCAGTGTCCCTGCCTTCGAGGACTTCTAGTCTGGGAGAGGGATGTGGATGTGTGCACAGGGTGCCCCGAAGTGCTGTTCACGCAGATGTAGTGGGCTTGCCATAAAGCGGGTGGGGACAGGGCAGAGGCAAGCACCCGAGATGCACCCAGTAGCCTCATCCACACACAAGTACAGCCCAGGAAACACCCTTTTCCGACTGTACCTCAGCTTAGCCTTGCTTTAGACAGTTCCAGCAAACCTTGTTCAGCATCGATGCGTAGAGACTTGAGCCATTACAGAGCAGGTCAGCCACGACAGAAGACGTGCCGTTAAGTCTCGGCCCTAGGGGACCAGCATCCCATGCTGAACTGACGCATTTTGAATGGTTCTTCCCAGTCGGTCAGTTTTCTTCATCCCTCTGTGATCACTCTGTCACTAACACTCTATTATCCAGGGCTCTCTGGATTAGAAACAGATGGTTTGATTATTTTTAAAAGAACCCCAAACCGCGAAGTTATGTTAATGCTCTGTATGTTTGCTGGATGTGTAAATGCTGGTGTCGCTGTGGCTTGAGACTGAACACGGCAGGAGGAAGAGTCGTGTCTTGGGCCTGCCAGTGTCATGACTCTAGAAAATGACAAGAACGTAAAGACATCAGCCAACAAAGCCCTAAGTTACATATATTTTGTGGCCGCACCCTCGACATACAGAAGTTCCCAGGCCAGGGATCGAACCCAAGCCACAGAAGTCACCTGAGCCACAGCAAAGGCAATGCCAAGCCCTTAACCACTAGGCCACCAGGGAACTCCGCAAAGCCCTAATATACTGATGGTCGGTACTAAATCACAATAGGAAGAACCCGGCTCCATGGAACATTGCTCTAATGGCTCTTAGAATGGCTGATTCATCAGGAGACCCCATTTCCAGAATCTCACCCTCTAGGCTAAACCCAGCTCATTTGGTGCATGGATGGTGTGCCTACCTGGCCCAGGGCCTGAGTAACAGAGGTGGGGGGAGAATTCACTTTTTTTCCTTCTTTTTATGGCCACACCTGCGGCTTATGGAAATTCCAGGCTAGGGGTCGAATCAGAGCCACAGCCATGTGGGATCCAAACCATGGCTGCGATCTGTATCACAGCTCATGGCAACACCAGATCCTTAACCCACTGAGCCAGGCCAGGGATTGAACTCGCATCCTCCTGGATACTAGTTGGGTTTGTCACCCGCTGAGCCACAACAGGAACTCCTGTGTTTTTTTGTTTGTTTTTGAGAATTCGCTTTGCAATAAAGAAGCAGCAGTTCTGCTGGGCCTGGGTCCTCTACCCTCCAGGGCCTGGGGCTCAGGAACGAGAAGGAAGAGGACAGGGCACCAGAGAATCCCAATAATACTGTCAAGATCCTCTCAGGTGTAGAGATGACTCCAAGGAGGAAGAAAGCCGACACATTCTTTTTCCATTTGTCACAGGCCAC
>PVHT020000180.1:3170922-3189186 GCA_004024745.2 Catagonus wagneri
GCCGCCCCGCCAGCAGCCTAAGGAGAGAGAATCATTTGTGGCACTCTGGGGACAGTTTTGTCACCCTGACAGTAATGCTGTTATGCGCCGGCTTGACACACAGGATGAATCCATAAAGACAGATAAGTAACTGTGAAAGTGGCTGGGGATCAGGCTGAGTGCCACCACTCACCTGCAGTGACAAATAGATAGTCATGAAGGATTGGAAATCCTGCCCAACACGGAGATCTGTCAGCCAAGAGACGGACGGCAGCCCTGGTGACACCGGTGGCCAAAGGGATGCGTACGTGTGCGGGCGTGCGCCCCGCGGGCCGTGCGGGGAGCTTGACTTCAGAGCCTCGCTGGGGGGGGGGGGTGAGGCTTTTCCCAGAGGGGCGCCCGTTGGCGGACCCCTTGGCGCACGCAGGGGGCGAGGGTTTCCACCCTCTGCCGGTGTTTTTCTGGGTAAAATGGAACTGCGAATGTTGAGTCATTTTATTGGTAAGTTCAGGCATATTTGGTTAAGAAGGCTGTTTTCCTTTTTTCCATTTTCCCTGGGATTTTTTCATACCAATAGGGGTCCCCATCTGCAAATCAAATGAATCCAAGGGTTGATAGTTGGCAAAATATGACTGCAAAGCCGTCGGGTGTCAGTGGCACCAGGCAGAGGGCAGGAGGAAACGGGGCCTCAGATTTATCTTTTGTGCCGGAAAGGTTTGTTATTTCTGGTGGGGAATCTGCTTTCCTTCACCGAAGGAAACGAACACAGAGGGAATGGCTTGGAAAAAAAAAAGAAAAACTCCTGCTCTGTGCTGGAGCTGCTCTTTCCCAGGAGGGCCGGCGATGCACACGGCACGGTGTTGCGTGGTTCTGCAATCCGTGGTCGTTGCCATGCAGGTTATGCCGTCCTTGCTTTAATTATCCTTGAGGTCAGGAGCGCCTGGCTCTGCCCTCTCATCTTCCTGGAAAGTTCTGCAAGAGATTTGAGGTGAAAAATTAGCATACGTGATAAGAGTGAAAACCTCCTCCGGTCACCATCAGGGCTTGGGTCAGAAGCCATTTTGAGCTCTTCTCTTTCTTTTCTCTAGAAAGGCTGTTTTGACCCCAGGGACGGGCAGAACTATACTGGGGATCCAGAGGTTTCAGGAAGGGCGGGTCCCATGTCTTAGGCGCCCTTTAGCAGGAGGTGGGGAAGGGACGCCAACCTGCAATCGCGCATCCGTTTTTCAGTGACATGGTTCAGAGTCGCTGGCGTGGATAAGATGGTTGTATTCCGAGTGTGGAGACTCACTTAGCCAGTCCTTGTTCTGTTTTAACGTAATGGTTTTCTTTTTTTTTTTTTTAAGGAAAGAAATTACAATAATATGCTTTCCTTTTCCCCCAAATGAGTCCTGTTCTCTATTCTTTTGCTGTCATTTTTTTGTTTTGCGACCTCCCTTTGTCATGGGTGGAAATGCACTTGATTTATCTCAGCTATACCCACCCTTGCCAATTTGACTTTAGGAGCTTAATCTAGAGTCTTCGTGTTTCTGAGATTCTTGTTCCCTCAAAAGTGGTTACATGTAGCTTAAACGATTCCTGCGATTAATGCTGCTACTACTACTTTTTATTGTTACTCCTTCTGTTTGAGCCCTCGGTATTTAAACGGTTGGTCTCCTGTCCAGGCAAGCCCTTGAAACCAGATATTTCTTTAGAAAACCCTGGGGCCTATTTGTTGGTTTGAAGATTCTTTATTTTGGTTTATAATTTTTTGGAGGCTAAGCAGGTTTAAAAGCCATTCAGCTATAATGAAAACATTTTTTTTTTTGACCCTAGGTTCTCAGTGTGACAGGTTTCGACCCTCTCATTCTAACCATGATTTAAATTCTGAATTTCCAGAAGCCTTATTAAAGATGTCAATTTGTGCCCCAGAATGGTAAATGTTCCTGTGAACTTTGACTCCTCAAGGAAACTCTATTTTAAAAGAATAAAAGATTTCCCTGATAAATATGTTCCTCATTTTGGGCTAATACTTTCAGTCTGAATGCTGGGGTGGGGAAGGGCCAGCCCATTCCTTGACCCTGCTCGCTCCTTCCTCCTGTGACCCAGGGCTGCTTTACAGCCCAGGGCATTCGATTTTTATTTTTGCCAAGATCACTTTTGTAATGGGATATAAATCTTACCACGCACACCTGACTAAATAGGCCTGGACGTGAATAAAAAAGAGGATGGGCCACTTACCATCATGGGGCTGCAGGTGCACCTGCCAGATACCCAGAGCTCAGGAGACTGAAGGGAACTCTCAGCTCTTTTTGTTAACTTGGAAGCCAAGGTCACACAACTTGGCCATGAAGTGCAAGCCAGGGGCCTTTCCCTGGCTGCAGATCTCCTCGCGCAGATTTGCACAGATTCACCTGGAAGTTGTCCGGCTAGCTCCTGCCCACCCGTTCTCATTGGGTGGCCCCAGCGGTCACTGTCATTGGGGCACCAAGGCCGTCAGTAGCTGAGTTGTGCTAACGCTTGTCCCAGTCATCCTTTCTGTTGTCCGTATTTGCTGCTTTTTTGTGTCTATGCCAACTTCATGGGCAGGACACTGACGACTACCAGAACTTGTCAGTAAAAATGTATCCAATGATGCTCATTTCGTCAGCTTGAGCTCCACACCCAGCTTCTCAATGAGAGTGCTTTGACGGGGAAGTCTCTTCTGAAGACTTAAACTTGCCTTATCACAGGCTCTCCCCAAGTTCGCCGGGTCAGACTGCTCACAGAGGTAACTCAGCCACCTTTAGGGCTTTCCCAGGAATTGGAAATTTCTTTTTCTTTTTTTTAGGGCCCCCCCCTTTTCGTGTGTCTTTTTAGGGCCACCCCCGTGGCATATGGAGGATCCCAGGCTAAGGGTTAAATAGGAGCTGTAGCCGACAGCCTACACCACAGCCACAGCAATGCCAGATCCGACCCACATCTGTGACCTACACCACAACTCACAGCAATACCAGATCCTTAACCCACTGAGCGAGGCCAGGGATCGAATGTGCATCCTCATGGGTACTAGTCAGGTTCGTTAACCGCAGAGCCATGATGAGAAATCTTGTTGGAGTTATTTTGATATTAAATTATTTTGATATTAAGATATAATTTTTAAAAATTGATGTGTCCAGCCCACATGTGTACCGTGCCCATCAAAGCCTTGGCATTACCTCAGCCTCCTCAAACCTCCTCCCCATCGCCCTCTGGGCCCGGGGGGGCTTCTGAGGGGCTGTGGTATATTTGGAGCCCATGGACCAGCACCACCTTTGGAAACCATCAGGAGGAGACCTGGCTCAAATAACTTGGAGAACGTTGTTCTTCAGAGTTGACTAACCACTTTAGCAAGTTATTTCTCTTGCTCCTCTTAACATGACTAGGTAGCTCTTATGGGTGCTGCTTTCATACAGGAAAATTGAGAGATGGAGAGATCGGACTTCTAAGTGGCTGGGCTGCTAGGCTGGAATTCACCATTTTTGCTGTCACAGGAGATTTACGGGCCACTGTTTCCTGGAGTCCCTATAGCGGTCCTTGCAGTCGGAGGGACAGGTGCCGATCACCCACTTTGCAAATGGGGAGACTGAAGCTGAGGGAGGGTGACTGGCTGTTTTGGAGACACCGCCGATGACAAGTGACACAGCTGGGAAACACATCTCAGACCTGCTGACTCTTACACCAGCACCCTTTCCATGCCACTAGGATTAACTCCACAATCAAGAAATTCTCAAGAACAAAGTTCCTCTTAAGTCTTCGCAGAGCTTCACTCTCCATTGGATTCCAAATTCCCGTGTCAGTCAAGCTGCCGTGCCCTCAGAGGAGAGCTCCTTCGGCTGGCTGTCCAAACCAGACCAGGAAGGACTGAGCAGAGGGCCCATGCCTAGGGCACGCTCACCCACTAGTTGGCATTGGGGATGCTGATAATCTGGACGCACAATCTGGTACTGCTTGCCTTTTGCTGACTCACGCCCTGAGTACTGGCAGAGTGCATGTGGCTGTAACGCAAAGATGGCATGGATGAATGGAAGAGGAGAGTCAGGTGTTGCTAAGGACCGGTAGGAAAGGGGTCCTTGTCACTAGGGACAGATCGCAGATGCAGCCGTCCCTCAGAGCAGACACTGAAGGCGGGCCAGCGCCCCGTGCAAAGCTCCCATTCCCTGAGCCCTTGCTTGGATCTCAAATGGGCGAAGCTGCAGCAAGACAGTGTGCTGCATTTGCAAAGGTCAGGCTTTAATTACATGCACAGTTAAATGGAAATACTGTAGAGAGCTCACACTCATATTTCTTTGGCCTTCATTAATGCTATTGCTCAGTCACTTTCTGTCTTCTTGGGTTTGTAAATGAAAGTTCCTTCAAGTACATTTAAAAGGATTATTTATTTTTAATTGTTTTACCTGGAGGGAGAGGTTACCTTTTTTTTTTTTTTGAGCAGTTGGAGGAAAAAAAAATTTTGCCTATGCATTTCTTGCTAATTTATTTCAAACCCTGGGCTTTTTAGAGTCTTATCTACTAATGCTTTTGATTAAAACACAAGCAAAAACCAGCCAACATGAACAGGTTGAATGCCACATCTGTGCAGAAGATAGCAGCTCACTTATTTATGGCTCAAAGAAATGGAGCCTAAATTAAGCTAGCTATTGCTGGAGAGTGGATAAGCGGCCATTATGAATTATCCTTAATTATAGCGATTTCCTAAACTAATAAACCTGCTAAATCTTTATTGCAAAGGTTAGTTTACGCAGTGCATATAAAATCCGCATGTGCTTCGCATCAGACACCAGCTGTCTGACAGTGTGTTCTTATTTCCGTGAGTGTTCACATAAATTTTATGTAGGTTATATTAACAGTCAGTCCATATCACTACCCACAGATGCCAGTAGACATAAAAATTGCTCTCTAGTGAGCCTAAATATCCCTAGAAGCTAGTTGTGTCTAATGTTCCATGTAGTATTTGTACGTGAAAGCACCAGATTGGAGGGTTATTTACAGATGAATATTTCAGTCCACTTAGTTCATATAGGCCTACTTAGCCTTCTCTGCCGGTTTATTTGTATGCTAAATAATTCACCAAAGGTTCTTGTTTACTTTCTATAGTAGTTTCTGTGAAATGCAAACAAGGGAGCCAACTTTAGGTGTTCAAAGCAGCACTGTGTTTAAATGCAGGTCAGAGCAGCAAACGCGGTCTTGCCGCCGGGCTGGCACTCCGTTTTACCCATTCGTCTTCCTCTTCTTTTTTTTTTTTTTTTTATTTCCTCCTCCAGATATGACTAGAGCTTGCTGCTTTCATAGGAATTTTTGGCTGGACTATCTTTAGTCTAAATTTATCTTTTTCAGTACCTGCTATAGGCTGCCTTCAATTTACACAATTAAGCATCCAGCGCCAGCAGCAAAGAACGCCTCCTTGGCTTCGAGAAGCTTCCCCCCCACGCTCCTCTGGGCTGACAAGAACCGGTCAATCCTGGGCTCTCGAATGCCCTTGTTTTCTTCCCCTTTTTCCTTTTCTTTTTCTTTCTTCTTTCTTTTTTTTTCCCTCTTTTCTCCTCCATGATTTTTTCTGGTGCATTTCCAGATCTCAAGATTTGAAAGAACAGCAAGTAGGACCTTTCTCTTTTCTTGGACAGCCTTGACCTCTGTCCCCCTGAAGGACAGAGGAGCAAAGTCCCAGCTCTAAAGGATGTAGCCTTTAGTGGCCCTCAGAGTATATATGTTCAAGGTGGGACGAATCCTTGTCTTCGGAGGTGACAGTTACCCGCCCCTATTGTCCAGATATTCCCCTGGCTCGGTTGATATGTGAAAAATACCTCTGTGCCCCCCAATATTTTGCAGATGTTTAAGATCCTAAACATTTGCCCCTAAAGAGATTGGAAAATAGCCTCCTTCATTTTCAGCCAGGCGCTGCCAAGAGCGTGAGAGGGTTCAATAGCAGTGCTAACTTTTTATTTAATAATATTGATTTTATCATTTTTACTACTTACAATGGGGATTGGTCTGCTGATAGTTGTTTGACCTCCCTTTGTGCGTGGCTGCGGAGTGCTTCGTTAAAGCTATCGACGTACCTCTCTCTTCCCCCGTCCTCTTCCAGCAGCCCATCTCGGCAAATAATATTGAGATGCAGTAACTGTTCCCTGATATTGATTTCAGACTGTGTTCATCACACCCTTCCCGGGGCCAGGCAAAGAGCAGCAGCCCCCTTTTCTGTAAACCCTTGACTGCTGTAAGCTGAAGTATCATTTCCATCTTCTAAGCAAGGATATCAACCATTTTTTTTCAAAAAAAAACTACTCAGAGAAATGAAAGCATTTTTTGATCTTGATGATTTTTTTATGCATACCTCATTAAAGTGATCTCTTCAGTTTTAGGTTGAGCTTTTCCCATCTCTCTCTCTCTCTGTCTCTCTCTCTCTCTCTCTTTTTTTTTTTTGGAATACTAGAAGATCCTTGGGACCCTGAGCTGGTAGGAGGAACTCTGATTTACGTTTTAGGCTTCTGGGATTCAGAGTTTGGCACACTCAGCCAGGCCCGGGGCTTCTGGGACCTTTGGTTCTCAGCCAGCTGGGGCTATTCTCAGCACCTGGGCCTAAAGAAAAAACTTCCATGTTTTGCCTCTGTGGACCCAACTGCGATGGCAGCTCATTTAAAAGAAGCAGGGGTTTCACTTAATCTGGTGATTATAAACATACCTATCCATAGGAAAGTCATGACGTGTGATCTGGGTGGGTTCGTATATTCACTGAGAAAAATACCAAACACTGAGCGAATGATACTGGAAATCATATAGACCAAAAAAAAAGAGGGCATAGAGAATGTGCCCCAAGAGTGATTAGATCTGGGTGGTGGAATTGTAGGCTCTTTAAATGTTCTGCTTTGGGCATTTCTGCGTTTTCTAAATTTTTTTTTGGAATTGGAAAAGGAACCCTAGTTGCAAGTGTTATTTTTCAGAATGGTGAGGTTGATTGAAGGACAGGGACTCAGGAAGATTCCTGTCTGCTGAAGTGTGTGCCTTAGCCGAGGGGGAACTTGACTCAGTGGCCGTGCTAATCTCTGCTCCAAGGGAAGTAGGACAGACGTGACTCCTGTCAGCACGCACCTGCCAGTGTGGATTTTGTGAATCCGTGGGGGACCGAGCCAGCCTTTGCCACCGAAGCAAAAGTGTAAAATGGTTAGGAAGAAGGGCTTTGGGGTCAGACAGGTCTGGGTTTGATTCTTGGTTCTCTGTCGTGCCAACTGTGACTCTGAGTAAGTTAACTTGCTCTGTGCCTCAGTCTCCTCATCTGGAAAATGGGTGATTGAGAGGATGCAGTGGGATTCTGTATGTAAGCTCTTAATGCCTGGCATCTGGTACTCAATTTAGTGAACCATAAATGTCATTATGTATAGTAGTTTGGCATCTGTATAGCGATTTCCTTATCAAACTAGAGTCATAATGAAAATTAGCATACCCACAATGCACAGAATGGTGATTTTTTTTCCACCTTAAGCCCAAACAGGACTCAAATGAGATCTAGCCAGTGTTCTAATACATATCAGATTTCCAGAACAAACCTGATTTCCTATAGCATTCTTTAATTGAAGGCAATTCATTTGGGGGAGTTCACTTGTGGCTCAGCAGGTTAAAGATCTGACATTGTCTCTGCTGTGGCACAGGTTTGATCCTTGGCCCAGGAACTGCCACATGCCATGGGTGTGGCCAAAAAAAGGCAATTTAGTTTAGGTGTATTTCTGAGCAGAATTTTGTTTTTATGGTTTTTCCAGGATTTTTTTTCTTTTTCTTTTTCTTTTTTTTTGCCACTCCTGCGGTATGTGGAAGTTCCCGGGCCTAGGGGGATGAATCGAACCACGACAGTGACAACACCAGATCCTTAATCTGCTGCTCCACAGGAAACCGCTTGCTAGGATTTTTAAAGAAAGAAACACTTGTGCCAGGAAAAAAACGTTACAGGTCTTTCTTTGTGGGTCTGAAAATATGATCACCATACTGATAGTCCTTTAGAGCAGAAGGTACCCTTCCCCCGGGCACAGGTACACACACCTCCTCCCTAAAGCAAGAATTCTTCCCAGAGAAACGCTCGAAAATGTAACTGGAACTCTGAGCACATCGTCTCATTGTTGTCAGGGGGTCAGTTCTGCTGTTGTGTTTTTACGGTCAGAACCACTTTCTAATACCACGGATGGGAGGAGGATTCTTCTCTGCAGGCAGCTATCTTCAGGGCTGAAAGCAGAGACTAAAAAGCAGCTAAATTAGAGACTTTACACAGTGGCTGGAACCGGCTTAATGAGAGACAGCGAACATTTTGCAGGCTACTGAACTTCTGAAATGTGACAATCCAAGCAAATGAAATCATGGTACCTCTCATTGTAGTTTAATTGGACTCAAACTTGGCACGAGGGGGCTGCTGAAAGCTGGATTCCAGGAGACAGACAGGAATCGTGCACCAGCGAATTCAGCCTGCACAACGCCTCTTACAACTCTCCGAACTCCACCCGGCTCTCAGGACTGACTCTGGCGGTCAGGAGAGAGAGAGAGAGAACCGCAGCGAATAAAAGCAGAGATGATAAGGCAAGCTGGATGCTGGCCTGGTGAATGGCATACCTGTCACCCGGAGTTACGTACTTGAAATAACTCTGCCTCATGGCAGCCCATACAGGCCAATTTATTTTAAAGAGGCGAAAAAAGAAGTGCAACAAACTTAGGCCCTCTCTTCTGCCTGTTAGGGTGTCAAGATATCAGTGTCAAGGAGTCCTCCTCACAGAAAGGGTGAGGTTGAGTTGAGCATAAACACTAACAAGAGAAGAACTAAGCACTGGCCTCCTGTTGAGTGGAGCTAAATGGAATCCCAGTCGAGTAACCCAAAAAGCAGAACATTAGCATAGCTGTCAGAAATGGGACCAGCATCCTGTCAGGCAGCCGTAAAGGGAGCAGAAACTACACGAGGGAAAGGTACGTTTCGAGGGAGAAATGATCTGAAGAAGCAGATCGGTTTAGGATGTGCCTCGCTGGAGTCGGATGCCCTGCGAAAGTTTAGAAGGGCCTCTCGGCTCCCTGGTTTTGTTCCCGTGTCCTTGGAGGTCTCGGGGTTGAAACCGATGATCTAATCCCAGCCTTTTCTGGTCTCACCAGCCCGCCTGACCACCGGAGTCCCCGATTCCTGTTATTATGGCTTTAGGTTTTAGCCAGGAAGGCTAGGAGAGTGGACAAATTGGGTGCCGGCATGTAGCAGGCCATCCTGGACATTGATTTTTGAAGGTTCATTAGATAAATGCTGACATCACAGATTGATGTCTCTTTAAACCAGTACCTAGTGCAGGGCCGTCTAGGGAATCAAAAATATTGATGTAACATGTTTGAGCAGAAGGCTCACTGGAGAATTCCCCTGCCTAAATGGGATCCATCAATTTAGGCCTTCTTTAATTATTCTAATTCTGTGCCTCCCATCAGAAGGGGAGTTCGCCTGCGGAACTGGTTTTTACGGGGGAAGGCTGCTCCTACTCTAGGGGCCAAAGAAGGCCAGACGGGGTGTGTGTATCTATTTTTCATTGTTGTTTTGAGCTGCTGTTTAGTAATTAAAATTTTTGATCATAGCCTAATTTTCCCATACAGTGTGGCCGTGGAATTGACAAGGGACTGATTAATGGGCCGACCCTGGGGCCAGGAGGCTGCTGGGTTGTTCTCCTGTGGAAGGCATGCCGGCAAAATAAAGTTGATGGTTTTGTTTGTGTTTAACCCTTCACCTTGGCACTATCAATAGATTGAAGACATCATTTGTATCTGCAAGTGTTTCTTTAATTAAGACCTTCTAAAAATCTTTCCTATTGATTCATTCCATTATCCTATTGATTAACTGCAGTGGATCATGTACTTGGTCTTCAGTGGAAGGCAACAGTCTGGGCCGGCTGTCATGACTACAGATGCAGACCACAGGCGGCCAGCATCCAGCGCCCAGGGCTGGCGGGAGTGTCTTGCGTTCTAATGAGGCATCGGTGGTGGCTCGGTGGGGCTCAGCAAACACCACGGAGAAAGCCAGTTGTCTCCTGCTGGAGGGGTGGCCAAGCATAAAGCATTCCTTCTAGTCATTTATACTGCAGCCGCTTAGCGAGCTAGGGGCGGGGGTGGGGGGACTGGCAGGCTCCAGTGGGGGAAGGGAAAGACAGGTTCTGCTCTGCATCTGAATTTGGAAATTTGAGCTTTGAAACAAAAGCCAACTCAGAAATCTTGGTGCGTGCACGCACGCGCGAGGCGAGGCTCAGAGGCGGGCAGTTCATCTTCCTTTGCCCGGGCTGTAGCTCTGTGCCCCTCCCTCATGGGAATCAGCCCCCTCGCCGGACTGGCTGGAGGAGGTGCCACAATGGGTCCCCTGTTTTAGAGGAGCTTCCCATCTCCTTAGGTCAGAAAGAAGAGCTGGCTACTTTTACCCTCTGCTTGGTTGCGGGTCTAAACCATCCGCTGATACTAAACATGAAGAAACCTGTGGCCGGGCTAGGTCTTAAACTGTGTGTTTTGAAATGTGCCTTAGTATGGGTGCTCAGAAAGAACTCTCCTGGCTGGCGTTTCTGGAGAGAAGAACCTTAGGAAGTTGGTGATTGATATTCCGTGATATGCGAAATCAGTTGAGATAATACCCAAATGGGATAAAGCACTCGGTGCATAGTAGGTGCTCAGTCAATCAACCAATTCCCGTTGACCTGCTTCAGCTTCATTTTTCTTCCTCTGGTACGTGTCCTAGTCCCTCCCTCATGCCTTCTCTGCCTCCTCATCCTTCAAATAGACCAGAACAGAGGGACTTCTCAAGGGCCAAGATGCTTTTCTTCCCAAATAGGATCCAGCAGAAAATGTAGAAGCAGGGAAGCTGGCCAGGAGGCAAGTTAAGTTATGAGGTCTCTCTGCTCTGACTCTCTAGTCAGCAAATTAATGCGTTCTCACTCTCAGAGCCAAAAATCCTGAGACTTTGAAACCTCTCACCTAAACAAGGTCCTATCGGTCTTCATCTTCGCCGTCAAGTTTGGCCTAGGATTTCAATAGTGTGTGTGGTCCCCAAGTTCTTGCCAGGGCTTTGTAGCCCCTGAGAGAGGGCGTCAGGACTTCCCCATTTGTGGGTTTGGGGGCTGAGAAGGTGGGAGCAGGCAAGCTGATAGTAGCTGGGAGGAACTCTGCTTTTTGAATGTATTTAAAATAAGAATTTCCCCAACTATAGAACTTTTATTTATTTATTTATTTATTTATTTATTGTCTTTTTGCCTTTTATGTAGAGCCGCACCCGCAGCATATGGAGGTTCCCAGGCTAGGGGTCTAATCAGAGCTGTAGCTGCTGGCCTTCGCCGCAGCCACAGCCACGCGGGATCCGAGCCGCGTCTGCAACCTTCACCACAGCTCACGGCAACGCCGGATCCTTAACCCACTGAGCGAGGCCAGGGATCGAACCCGTAATCTCATGGTTCCTAGTCGGATTCGTTAACCACTGAGCCACGAAGGGAACTCCCTATAGAACTTTTAAATCAAAATGAAGTGCACATTCATTGCAGATTTCTGTTTCTCCTGTCGGCTGTTACGGTAGCCGGTTGTTTGTGCCAAACCAAATGCTCAGTTCCCCTTGGCACCAAATGTCATGTTTCGGGCGCCCTACATTCCTACAGTTGTCAGCGCGCTAACCTTGTATAATGAACAAATCGTTTTCTCAGGCCTGAGATCTGGCAATCCCAACAGCCAGTTCCACCCTTGCCAGCTTTTCAAAATGGCTTATTTTTACATATCTGTAAAATTTGCCACTGTGTAGACACCCTAGACTCTTCAAAAAAAAAAAAAAAATAAGCGCTAAGTGTACTTTCCGTAAGGTAAATTATTTCAAAAACACAGTAGGAAGCATTTTAAAATAAATGCAGTATTTCTGAGGTTGCTTTTTCAGCGACCATGTTTTAAGTTAGCATATAATCTGCACTTATTGAAATCATTTTTTTTAATCTAAAGAAGTATAAAACAGAACAGACATCTCCAGTAATCCTAGCACCTTAAGAATAACCTCTATGAGTATTTTTGGTGCATTTTCTCCTAATCTTTTTTCAAGGCATACATACACATGTATATGCTTTAAAAAAAAAAAATGTGGTTGATTTACAGTGTTGTTAGTTTCAGGTGTACAACAAAGTGATTGTGTCTCTTTCACACACACTCACACACACACACACACACACACACATATTCTTTTTTAGATTCTTCTCCATTATGTTATTACGAGATACTGAGTTCCCTGTGCCATACAGTAGGTCCTTGCTGTTACATATATACTTTTTAAAGCGCAATTAGAATCTTTTCACTTACTATCTTAAGCAGTTTTTCATATCTTTCAGCATTCCCTGGGAACATGATTGTTAAGAGAGACTAGACTTCTCATATAGACATGTCATGTTTATTTAATTTTTCTCCTGCTATTGAACATTTAGTTTGTTTCCTGTTTTTTTTTTTTTCATATAAAACATTAGGATGAATATCCTTGGCTAAAAAATTTGTGTGAATTTTTATCACTTTAGGATAAATTCCTAGAAACTGAATTACTGAGTCAAAGCGTATGCACGTCTTAAATAAAGGCTTTTGATACATTTTGCCAAAATGTTCTTCCAAAAGGTTGAACCAATTATATAGGCTCCCTGAGGAGTCTGTGAGGTTACCTGTTTTCCTGTACCTTTACAACAACACTGGTAATTGTGTGTGTGTGTGTGTGTGTGTGTGTGTGTGTGTGTAAACTGTTTCAATTTGATAGATTAGGAACACAGTGTCTCCTTGATTCATTTACATTGTTTTTGTTTGTTTTGTTTTGTCTTTTTAGGGCTGCACCCATGGTATATGGAGGTTCCCAGCTAGGGGTCGAATTGGAGCTGTAGCTGCCGGCCTTCGCCAGAGCCACAGCAACGCCAGATCCAAGCCGTGTCTGCGCGCGACCTACACCACAGCTCACAGCAACGCCAGATCCTTAACCCACTGGGCAAGGCCAGGGACTGAACCCTCATGGTTCCTAGGCGGATTCTTTTTTTGCTGCATCACGACAGGAACTCCTACATTGTTTTGATTACTAATGAAGTAGAAGTGTTTTCTTAGGTTTAAATGGTTATTTACATCTCTTCTTTTGTGAAATATTTGCACAAGTCTTTTACTCATTTTGATTGAAATGTTTGGCCTTTTCTAATTGATTTGAAGAATTTTTTTTTTCATTAAGAATTGTGGCCTCTTTTGGGAATTTTCTCTGTGGCACCCTCAGTTAAGAATCTGGCATTATCTCTGAAGAAGCATGGGTTCAATCCCTGACCTGGTACAGTGGGTTAAGGATCCAGCATTGCTGCACCTGTGGCATAGGGTGCAGCTGCAACTCAGATTTGATCCCTGGCCCAGGAACTTCCATATGCCACAGGTACAGCCAAAAAAAAAAAAAAAAGGGGATATATATATATGTGTGTGTGTGTGTGTGTGTGTATATATATACACACACACACATATATATATATAGTCCCTTTGCATAGATAATTAAGTGAGGTTTTATAGATAATTAGATGGTTCATGTAGGTGTTGTATTTGGAGTATCTTATTTATGGCTGTGTTATTAATGTGCTTTTTTGAAAAATGGCTGTTGGCGTCTGATAAAAAAGATATATGGAAAAGAATCTGACAGTGTCAATCCAGCTCGAGTTAACTATCCCTGAACACTACCAGCATTTTATTACAGTTGTCAAAAAAAAAAAAACAATTTTATTGTTTTGATTATTGAGATCCAGCCACAGATCAACTGAGCAATTAAAATCTCTAAATAACATTCTCTGAATTGTCAAACAAAGGATTCGTCCCAGTGGAAAGGACTTTTTTTTTAAGAAGATAGTTTTCTCTGTAATATCTGTGCCAGTAAATGGTCGCACTAATTGGAATATACAGAAATATTTTACCAGTTTAACAATGCATGACATCCTAATAAGATTGTGATGACAAGCTTTTCTTTTTATGAAAGGTGATGTTTCCTGCATGCTTCTAATATACATGGGCTCATGTGTCTTTTTATGACATGTCATAAATGAAATGTTTAGTAGAAATTAATCTGCTTTACCAAATCTTTCCTGTATATGAAATTATTTTTAAAAAGCAGGACCACAGAATCTTGATTTCTGTTGTTTAAGTACTTGGAATAATCTATTTTAAGGCATCTTGGAATGGAATAGAAAAGGATCACAATTAGATGCATATTAAACTGCTTGTCCCAAATCCCACTAATCTGCCACCAGAATGTGTGAAGCCAGACTCCCCGTCTTCCGCCAGCTCAGGTGGCTGGCTGAGTGCAGGCCTGGGACAGTTAATGACAATCTTCCAAGACAAGCAGGACTTAACATCAATATCCCTCTCCTGATAATCCATATGCTCTGGAGGTGGTGAGCTCTGGCAGGGTTTTGATGATTTTATGATGGCTTGTGTATATTTACAGTGTGTTTAAAATACTCTTTTTTAATTATCATTTGAGTGACAAAGCTTAATCTTTCGATCTTTATCTGCACCTCCTGCTGATGTATGTTTGTTAGGTAACTAAAAAGCGGAAATTTCCCGAAGCCCGAGCTTTATGCCAGTAATAAGACTGAGAAGTCAATAGATGATTAACCTGCCTTTTTCCTCTTTATGAGAATAAAGGAGTCCCTTTATAAAATCTTCGAAGGTGGCCCAGATTTTTCAAAGCAGCATCCTGGAAACATATAACAGCTATTCGGAACTGCGTGACTTTGGAATTGCACAAAGCAAGTATGTATGGAAAAGAATATTAAAAAAATCATTTGAATATTGTTCTTCAAACACACTGATGTAAATCCCCCATTGAAACTGTGTCCTGATATATACATGTATGTTTATGAATATACATATAACCCACGTATGTGTGCAATGTATATATTATATACACATAAATTATCTTGTGGCATTAGCATGCATGATTGGATGCTGATATTTTGTTAGGTTTTAGGGCCCAAATACATAGCATACAGTCACCATTTAGCCTGTTAGAACTACACCTTAAAATGCTCCCTTGGTATTATTTCACGTGAAATGGGATGAATGCTAGGGTTATTATTCCTTGTTGCATACGAGTAAGGGCCCACGTGTTAATATTGGCTACTGAGTATTTAGAATTAAGTATTGAACCTCTGTCTTGGTGTTCCAGAATGATGATGCACAACCACTACCCTTTTGGAAAGCTCTGTTTCTGATAATAATAGGTCAAAATTTGAACCCAAAGCCGAGGAAAACAATTTCAGGTGACTGGCTTGTGTGGTTACTGACATGTGTGATTAACTGATAAAGTTAATGAGCATCATTGCCAGCATATATAAAGGAACTGCAGGTTGCCTAAGACTGCCCCCCAAGAAATCTTAAAAATCATGGATTGATTTGCAGATTTAGTGGGATATTAAAAGCTGCCGTTGTGCCCGACTAAGATAAGCGGTCTATATTAGGCTGTCCTGGAGAAAGCCCTCACGTGGCTAGGTGATTTTATTGACATCTCAGAACCAAGACCATAAATTCTGCTACCGGGCAATCTACTCTCCTAAGAAATGTCCATCACGAATGCCAAAGTCACCTTTGGGAGCCCGGATGACACAGTGTGGAGTCAGATAAAGCCCCCATCCCAGACCCAGCCCAACACCTGCAGTGTTGTCTCCTTTTTAGCCTTGATGTTGGTAAGCGTGGCTGCCATTTGTATCCCACTCATCCCCTTGGGCAGTCTGTCTTTAGCTGCATAGTGGAGTCAGACTTGGGACCATCCCCGGCTGCCCCCTCTTCGCTCCCACCACACAGCTGCTCACATCAAAATGATGCTTATCATGGGATCGCCCCTTGGAGATGTAGGCCATGGCGAGACACTGTGGAGTTTCAGCTAGGAGTTCAGCTAGCCAGGAAAAAAACCTCACCAAGTGCCTTCAGTTGGGTGTGGTTTCGTGTTCAGAGAAATCATGAAAGGCAAAGGACAGTGAGCTGAGAAGAGCAGACAGCAAGGACACGGGGAGGTGAGGGGTTTGCTGTGGGGAGCTGAGTTCGAAGGAAGAGGCAGGCAAGGACCGGAGGTCCGAGGGCAGTGGGATCAAGAATCCAGATGAGTGGGGGAGGTCCCGTCATGGCTCAGCGGTAACGAACCCAGCTAGTATCCATGGGGACTCAGGTTCCATCCCTGGCCTCGCTCAGTGGGTTAAAGGATTGCCGTGAGCTGTGGGATGGGTCACAGACGTGGCTCAGATCCCAAGTTGCTGTGGCTGTGGCATAGGCCAGTGGCTACAGCTACAATTCAACCCCTAGCCTGGGAACTTACATATGCTGTGGGTGCGGCCCTAAAAAGACACACACACACACACACACACACACGTGCACAAAGAATCCAGATGAGTGGATTTGGGAAGAGAAGATCAAAGACAAAAACTCTGACCAAGGTTCTAGGCCAAAAAGGATCCAGAAACCACACCTAAATTGTAAAGCAGATAGCAGGTTAAGAGGTGGACCATGACCTAGCAAGGGTGGGGCTGTAGGTGCAGTTTGTCCCAACATCCCCACCTCCCTCTTGCTTGTTGTCAATAAAGGGCTGAACTCTCTGTAGAAGAGCAAAAACAATAATCAAATGGGCAAGAGTCATTCTGCTGCCCATTATTCCCATTCTCTGTTAGTTCTAAACAGCAGCAGTGATAGAACACTGCTGTCTCAAAAAATGTTGTTAGTCGAACATCCATATGATCTCTGCAGCACTCCTAAAGTTTATCCACATATATAGAAGATTCAAATTAGCACATTTAAGCATATCCTTTAACAAACACTGTATTCTACATAGACATTCATTCAGAGACTTCTCAGGTGTGCAGTCAGCAGCTGACACACACAGACTCAGCCACACCTGTTCATCTCAAGAGTCAGTTCATTACCATTTGGCCTTGAATGAGCCTGGCTTCATGTGTAGTGTGTGTCTCCCACCCCTATGGTGTCACATACTTCTCCATCTAAACAGTAGATTGGAAACCAACAGCCACAGACCGTGATTAAGACAAAGAAACATCTGTTGTACTTCATCTCCACTCTGTCATGTGACCACTCAAAGTTTTTATTTATTTCCTTATCATTTTTTTTTCATTATAGCTGGTTTACAGTTTTCTGTCAATTTTTTACCTGTACAGTGTGGTGACCCAGTTATGCATACATATATAGATTCGTCACAAGTGATTAGACATAGTTCCTGGTACTATACAGCGGGATCTCCTTGCTTTTCCATCCCAGAGGCAATAGTCTACATCTGTTAACCCCAGACCCCCCCTACCATCCCACTCCCTCCCCCACCCTCTTGACAACCACAAGTCTGTTCTCCAAGTCCATGATTTCCTTTTCTATAGAAAGGATCATTTGTGCAGTATATTAGATTCCAGATAGAAGTGACATCATGTGGTATTTGTCTTTCTCTTTCTGACTTCACTCAGTATGAGGGTCTCTTATTCCATCCATGTTGCTGCAAATAGCATTATTCTGTTCTTTTTTATGGCCGAGTAGTATTCCATTGTGTATATATACCACATCTTCCTAATCCAAGCCTCTGTTGATGGACATTTGGGTTGTTTCCATGTCTTGGCTATTGTGAATAATGCTGCAGTGAACACGCGTGGGCAAGTGTCTTTTTCAAGGAAAGTTTTGTCTGGATATATACCCAAGAGTGGGATTGCTGGGTCATATGGTAGTTCTATGTATAGTTTTCTAAGGTACCTCCGTACTGTTTTCCTTAATGGTTGAACCAGCTTACACTCCCAGTGCAGGAGGGTTCCCTTTTCTCCACACCTCCTCCAGCATTTGTTGTTTGTGGACTTATTAATGATGGCCATTCTGACTGGTGTGAAGTGGTGGTATCTTGTGGTAGTTTTGATTTGCATTTCTCTAATAATCAGTGATGTTGAGCATCTTTTCATGTGCTTGTTGGCCATCTGCACATCTCTAAGTTTTTATTTTTGTTTAAAATTCAAAATGGTGAAATAGTTTCTAGACTGCTCTGTGTAATAGTTTTAATTTGGTAAATGAAAATTTTAGTTCCCTATGTAAAATATTTGACTGAATTAGGAGTTCCCGTCGTGGCGCAGTGGTTAACGAATCCGACTAGGAACCATGAGGTTGCGGGTTCGATCCCTGCCCTTGCTCAGTGGGTTAACGATCCGGCGTTGCCGTGAGCTGTGGTGTAGGTTGCAGACGCGGCTCGGATCCTGCGTTGCTGTGGCTGCGGCAAAGGCCGGTGGCCACAGCTCCGATTAGACCCCT
>PVHT020000180.1:3189286-3209383 GCA_004024745.2 Catagonus wagneri
ACCCGTGGCCATAAAATGACAAAAGGCAAAAAAAAAAAAAAAAATATTTGACTGAATTAGAATAATATTTTTAAGTAGAAATGTATTCTTTAATTGCTCACTGATTATTTTAAACGGAAGGCTAAATCAAGAAAATTATTATTGCTGATTTCTGTATGATCGTTATGAAGAAAATTTTCTGATAGAGAGGCGAAGGGGTGTGAAACATGATCTGTTTCAGCTGTCAGATATGCTAAGTGTGTCCGTGGAGACAGAGTAATGCTTGTGAGTGCCTGGCAAATCTGGTGCCTGCTGATAAAATCAATGATAATAAGGAAATACAGGTACAGGATGTCCAAACCAACAATGAATTTGATTCTGGGCTTTATGATCTGATACCTCCTTAAATTCTCTGAATCTGAACTGGCCTCCGGGTAAAGCCAGGGCTGACCCCACCAAAGGAAATACAGCCACCAGTTTGATGAGAAGTAGAGAATGAAAACAAATGACGAACAAGCTAGCTGTCGATGGTCACCCTGGGAAAAGCATGCAGATGGCACCAGGGAGCTCCTGTGGAGTGGGGCAACTCAGGAGACAACGCTAAAGTCCTTTGGAACCAAGCCACTTTATTATATTATTATTATTATTATTATTATTATTATTATTATTATTGAAGTATAGTTTATTTTCAGTGTTGTGTCAATTTCCACTATACAGCAAAGTGATTCAGATGCATACATATACATTCTTTTTTATATTCTTTTCCATTAAGGGTTATCTCAGGATATTGGGTATAGTTCCCCGTGCAATACAGTAGGACCTTGTGGTTTATGCATTCTCTGTATCATAGTTCGCACCTGCCAATCCCAAACTCCCAATCCATCCCTCCTCTGCCCCCCTCTTGGCAACCACAAATCCAAGGTCCTTCTAAACTGACAATTTAGAAAGCAAAACGGTAGCCTGGTGGAAAAGCCAGACAGACAACCAGTGGATGACTAACGGCCACAGAAATAGGCCGGCTCTTTTACAGCCTGCTGAACTGGAGCCGACCTGGTAATAGAGATGAATGAAGCAGGCCAGGCATGGAGAGCTGGGATTTGCTTGACTCGAGCACGCGTGTCCCACCTAAAGGGGGGGCAGCTGCTACTCAGCTCCTGCCACTTATGGTCATGGGGGCAACACCGACCCAGATAAGCAGACCTTTCAGTTTTTTCAAACAAAGCCAAAAATCTAGGTGGTTGAGCAAAAATCTCTACATTTCTTTTCTTTTTTTAAATAACTAATTCACTTTTTTTTTTTTCAATCACAAAAGCCAAGACTGTTTGGGCCAAAACAAATGTCTGGGAGCAAAATGTCACCCCTGAGCCGCCATGTGTCCCCTCTGTGTCAGATCCTTAAACTGTTTCAGGTGGCTCTCCTGGCCAGCCACAGGATGGTCCTCATACTTTGGAATATGGGAGAGGGCTGCTGATCACGCTTCCAAGAGGCGAGGTTCTCCTGACTTAGAGACAGTGATGGAATGACTGTCACAAAAACAGAGCTTGCGGTCACCAAGTGTCAGGGGAGATATTACACTAAGAAGACTAGCTGTCGCCGATGGAGCTAGTTACTCTGTGCCAGGCACTGTATCGCTGTGGTCTTTACACCCGTGACCTCACTGGCCCCTCCCAGGAGCTCCAGAACAAAGATGTTCGAACCCCACTTACAGATAAGGACATTCGGCAAGATTTTGACATTCTCCCAAGTTCGGTCAAGGTCAGGCCTCCACCCTATGCTTCTCTTGGATGTCAAAGCTCAGGGTCTCGACCACTGAGACTGAGCTGCCAGTGGTGGGGAGTTTCTGTTAGTTACCCTAAAATGCCAGAGCTGGGCTGCCTTGACAGTTGGTCTGAAAGGCCCATCACCCAGGAGCCTCGGCGGCTTCCCCGACAACGCGAAGACGACAAGAGTCGGTTCTGTGGTTTTTGTCACATGATCAGTAATTGTGGTTTGAACACCAGAGTTGGCCATCACCCTTGTCCTGTTACGGAGATGTCTCTTTAACAAAATCCACGGGACAAGTGACCGACCTATGTGCAGTTTGGCCTGGAGCACTTGTGTCATTTTTCTCCTGCAAGAATATACTTTGACTTATGCATTGTTTGCTTATTAGACCACAAAAGTCATCATTCTCCTGGAAGAACAGCTCGTGCTCGGAGGCGTCACAGGCTCCAAAAGATCCTGTTGAAGCAGGATGTTGTTCAAAACCCGCAAGTGGAGCAAAACGCCATGTCTCCTCATTATAATGTTAATATTTAAGAAAGCTTCAGAGAGTCCTCTGTGTTTTCTACCAAAAAAGGGATTGAGATTTTTTTTTCCCCCCTCTTCTGCTTTTTCAGACCTGGAAGCACATCAACATTTTTTTTTTTTTTAACAAAAGAATGTGTCTCTTGTCTCTGGGTATGGCAGGGCGGCAGAGAAGGAGAAGCAGCTTGGGGAGGGGAGGGGAAGAAGGTGAGTGATGGAAGCTAGCGCCCACTGGAAAGACATACAGTTGTAGGGGCTCGTGGGGCTCTCCTGTGCCCCCCCTTCCCAAAGGAGTCAGTGAGATGTTTTTCAGATCATTTTCTCACTGTGTCTTCATTCCATTTTCCCGGAACCTGTGGCAGGTCCCCAGTTCCTCTTGTGCTCCAGTCTAGTCCGGGGTTGGGCTTGTGTGAGTGCCTGGGGCAGCCATACAGGTATCGGTGTGGCAGACACAGAAATGAAAGCCACTCTGAGGCCGTTCCCGTCGTGGCTCAGCGGCAATGAACTCGACTAGTATCCACAGGGATGTGGGTTTGATCCCTGGCCTCGCTCAGTGGGTTAAGGATCCGGCGTTGCCGTGAGCCGTGCTGTAGTTTGCAGACAAGCCTCGAATCTGGCGTTGCTGTTGGCTGTGGTGTAGACCAGCGGCTACAGCTCCGATTGGACCCTAGCCTGGGGACCTCCGTATGCCATGGGTGTGGCCCTAAAAAGACAAAAAAAAAGAAAAGAAAGAAAACCAGTCTGACACCCAATCAGGACACATTCTTGAGTGGCTTGCGTGGCCCCAGAGTGCCTGTAGGCCCCCATCAGCTGCCTCCTGTGCGCAGTGTTTCGAAGTAAGCACTGACCGTGTTCAGCCCGTGCCACACCCTGCCCTGGGGTCAGTAGCCAAAGAGGAATCGGATTTGAACCAAAAATAACAAGCACTGTCCATCAGGAAATGCCCCCAAACGCCACAGCATTGTTGAGCGATTACGGCCTAGTGCCTAGGAGAGTAGGAGGCATCTAATCAGAAACTCAGAATGAACAGCCCTGCAGAACAGATGGGCAAATTCTATGGACTTTCCTTCTTTGGAGAGAGGAGGGACCATTATTTAAATTTATATACAGTGGAAGCCACTGGAACCCCATCCTGATGATTAAATCTGGATGATCACAACATCCAGATGCATGAAACGGCGACCTTCTCAAATCAGACATGAGCAGAGATGCCACATGGTGCCGGCCAAGGACACAGAGAGTTCATTGCCAAGGCATGTGAGTTCCGGTGCCGGGTCAGTTAGAGACACAGCAGAAAACGGACTAATTTCCACCAGCATCTCTGTGCCCCCTGAGACTGGGGGGAGGTCGGGCTTCTACTTCGGCTCAACCCCGTGCCCCCGTGCAGGCCTGGGAAATTATATCTATGCAGCATCAAGTAAAGAGACATGGTGGATAGGAAATGCAATTTGAAGGGCTGAGTTCACTCCCTCCAAGCGACCAGCTCCTTTCAGTAAACCTCCAGAAAGCGGACCAGCAACGTTTCAAAAGCTTTGGCTCCAGTACCACTCCATCCTTGCTGCAGAGGCTGGAAACTTAAAGGGGCAACTTCACATGGAAACCAGCATTCTCACCGATGTAAGAGTTTTGTGCAGAAAACTCGGGGGGGGGGGGCTCGGGTGTCCAGTTCAGAATTCTGCCTCTGGTGAAGGTACTAGAAGCTCAGGCATATTCTCAGAATGTCCTCAACATCACCTTCCTGTGTGCTGTGGGTCATTCTCGATCCATTAATGGATCATAGTCTTTCGGAAATTTCAGGCTTCCCGTAGTCTCTTAACGGTAGAGTTATATAATTAGATGTAACGGGTCTAGGGGCCCATATTGTTTCTCACACAGTTTTAGGAATCTTTAAAAGTTGGCTTCTCATGATAAGCAAATTTTACTTTAAAAACTTTATGAGGTGGGAGAGACCATTCTTCATTCAGGCTCAAGGAACCCTTTTGGTTGCAAAAGACAAAAGAAAACCTTTAAAAACAAACTTTATGAGAAGGAAGAAAGGGTTGCCTTTTGGGAGCTTTTTTTTTTATTGGATTTGCCTTCTTTGCCCTTATTTTGAGCAGAAAACAGAACATGGCACATACATATATTTCGTTAATTGTAGAAAGTAAATACTCTAGGATGTATTTTTTTAAATTGTGATTACATTACAGAGGTTTCTATGTACCATAGATTAGATTTTTATTAAGGGTTTTATTAAATAACTGGTGTTTCACCAACATCTAATTAAATCTTCTATCTAAATTGAACAGAAAATTATGGGCGAAAAGAAAGCATTTGTAGCAGACTTTATTACAGATAAGACTATTATTTGTTCATCTTAAGAATTTGAGATCAAATTTACAAGAAGCATCCTCATCAAATTTCTTTTCTGGGCTGCTGAGCCCTGGCCCCTTGAAAGCAGTCCATTATCTCCCCGCCTCCTTTTTATTATAGTGTCCTGGTTGTTGGCAACACGCCCGCTGTTTAAGGTTACTTTCATTAATTAACCGAAAGTTAATTTCTTTGCAAGCAAAATCTCTGATCTCATTATGTTGTCTTTAAAGCCGAAAGCTTCAGGTTTTCTGGTCTCCTTTGATGGCACAATAAAAAGCATGCTCTTTATCTTAAGGGAAACTGTCTCCAGGGTTTAATTTAATAGTCCTTGAAATAGTTACAGCGCAGCCGGGCAGACTACAATAATATGCCAGTTTTAGAAAACCTTGGCTTTGTCGTGGTTTGAGAGCCCAGTGACTGCTGCAGATGTGGACTCCAGGGCTCCAGGTTCATATAAGTTCTGCATTTTACCTCTTTAAATCCCATTTTTACACCCCCATTTAGATGTCCCATCTGAGATCAGAACAAACAGCAAAAGCACTGTTTCTTCCAGAGTATGCCACAGCCCAGCCGTCTTATTCTTTAGGATTCTGGAAAGTTTTCGTGTGTGTGTGTGTGTCTGTGTGTGTGTGTGTGTGTGGCATTTTGTATTTGCCTTGCCAGCACTGGTAAGTTGCCTTGGGTTCCTCGGACGGGTGGTACACAGACTTTTGGGGAGTGGCTGGGAGCCTGGCAAACCTGGATTTGAATCCCAATCTTTTGTGGACTGGCTCAGTGTCCTTGGACAAGTTATTTAGCGTCTTTTCTCTAAGCCCCAGCTTCCTCAACAGTAAACTTTGAATGACTAGACAGAGTTAAGAATATTAAATAAACTAGTCCATAGCAAATTCAGTCCCCTTCCCTTGACAGTCCTGTTCTAAGTCTTTCCCAGATCCAGAAGTGTTTCTCAATTTGGGGTTCTCAGTATCATTCTGATATTTGGGGGCTAGCGTCCACATTGTTACATCACAAGCAGTGGTTCAGGGGAGATGGTCAGATTCCACTGCGCAGTTGGGCATGAATTCAGTGAGTTGGATTCTGCACAGCCCCGAATGCTCTTTTATAGATGTGGGGACGTGAAGAGTGTATTTTCTTTGTCTGTCTGAGTTAGCTTCATGCTCAGTGAAATCTGGTTACTTTCTGGAGCATTAAATCCAGTGCGTTGAGAGGGCCCAAAATGTCTTTTCAGAGCCGCCAGGTGTAGGTCACACAGAGGGAAGAGAACTCTTCAGGTGGCCCAAGTCTCAGGAGCCATCCAGATACAAGGAGAAGCCATTTGTATTCCACCGAGTCCCACAACGTTACACGCACACAGCTGAGATTTACAGAGGAGGGGGGTGGCGGTGGGGGGCGTGGGGGGCAGCGGGCGCCAAGAGCCATGACCCGACAGGCAGCTTCAGAGACCTGGGGGACTGTGTCTGTGCCGTTCGCAGCAGTCCCGGGTACCCATTCCCGACGAAGGATGCAATTGACTCAACTCAAGCAGGTCAAAGTCGCTTAGGCAGAAAATCCCAGGTCTTGGGAAGAAAAGTCATGTGCCTCTGGGGCCCTTGGCAGAAGCCAAAGGTCCAAGGTAATGTATCGGCAAAGATCCTGTCTGCTTTGGTGCCTTCCGTACAGCTCCCCCATGCTTTTAGGCAGAAATATTGTCGATGCTATTGATTAGTTGATCTGATAATCCGGCCAGCTCCCTGATGTGTTGAATTTCCTACTTTGGGATGACTGTAAAGTGTGGGCAGAGTGGACGCTCTGGTTGAGGGGAGGTCTCGGTGGGCCTTGCTTAGACACAGCTTCTACAGTCAGATTGCTGCGGGCATGACAGTTCGATTATTCTCTTGGCTGTCACACTTAAACCTTCCCAAGACCATCTCCCCCTAGTCATCCGCAGTTTTTTCTAGCTTTACTTTAGACTTGAGAAAACACTTTGGCTTCTGCATCGGGCCTCTAGGGTCTCAATTTATCTCGATTTATTTCGTGTTTATGCTGAGGTTTTAATTTCTTCTGTTTCCTTTTCTGTCATGAGTACACTTCATTCTCTACCTCTACCCTCCTTGACACGCCCTCCGTGGCAAAAATCCTGTCTCCCTTCCTCCTCATCCTGTCCCGATTTTTAAACATTCCATCAGCCATATCCCTCGTTTAAAAAAAAATACATAGCACCTTAATGAAAGGTGTGGGACGCACGGTGTGTTGGTGTCACAAGGAAGGGTGACCTTAGGTAATAGCAGTGGAGTTTTCTTTTTATTTTTTATATAGTTTTTTTTTATTACTCAGTTACATTTATAGTTGTACAACGATCATCACAACCAAACTTTATAGCATTTCCAACCCAAAGCCCCAGCACAGCCCCCCACCCCCCAACCTGTCTCATTTGGAAACCGTAAGTTTTTCAAAGTCTGTGAGTCAGGATCTGTTCTGCAAAGTTCATTGTGTCCTTTTTTTTTTAAATTCCACATGTAGGAGTTCCCGTCGTGGCTCAGTGGTTAACAAATCCAACTAGGAACCATGAGGTTGCGGGTTTGATCCCTGGCCTCGCTCAGTGGGTTAAAGATCCGGCGTTGCCATGAGCTGTGGTGTAGGTTGCAGACGCAGCTCAGATCCCGTGTCGCTGTGGCTGTGGCATAAACCGGTGGCTACAGCTCCGACTAGACCCCTAGCCTGGGAAGTTCCATATCCTGTGAGTGCGGCCCTAGAAAAGGCAAAAAGACAAAAACAAAACCAAAAAAAATTCCACATGTAAGTGATAGCATTTGATGGAGTCTCGCTGTCTGACTTCACTTAGCATGATAATTTCTAGGCCCATCCATGAAAGGCAGTGGAGTTTCCTATAAGGAGCAGGATGATGGTACCTTGAGCTAGCACCATGTCCTTGCAGTTGGTTTATCAGTTGCTTAAATAGAGCCCGGTGTGGAATAGCTAGAAACTTCACAGCCCTCTGGTTTGTCTTTCTTTACTTGTTATTTACCACACCCTCTCTTTGGCTTCTGTCTCCAAGCTCTTCAAACCTTGTTGAAAAGGCATCGTGGTACCTTTGGAAACCCAAGCCACCACTTCAGCTCTTGGGGTCTCCGATGCTGTTTGTTCTATGTCCCAGCTTACTGTGCTTGACATCAATTCCATTCTCCGCCTCGGTACAAAGAATGCAGGGTGACTCCTTTAATCCCCTTTGCAAAATGACAACAACAACGACAACGACAATAAGGCCTTCAAGCAGAGAACGCTAAGCCTAATTCAGATTTTTTTTTTTCAAAGTGGAAAACAAATCATAAGTACCTGAGAAATGAGGTTCATAATGGAAGCCCCAAGAAGTCCTTTAACCTGGGCAAAATCTTATAACACAATTATATACAATTTCACACTTGACTGGCGCTGTTATTTGAGCAAAAATAACCATTTTTCTGCTTGCACTAAATGAACCACGAGAGCCATGTATCCAGCTGCAGAAAAATGTGGGATCGCCCGTTCAGCCTGCACGTCATCAGTGTACTTGATGGCAAGGGCATTGTAGGATCAAAAGAGTTAATAATTGGATCCTGCCCACAGCAACCACACAATTAAGGGCAAGATTAGCAGAGATGAAAAATTTATTGTGAAAATGCAATGCTGGTCTGAAAAACAAAATCATTTCACTGAGCAGTTGTTCTGTTGCCATAATCCTAATGATCAACTCTATTACACTAATAATAGGAGAAAAACTAATTGCAGTGAGGACAGGACAAATCTTTTTTAATCTGCGTTGTCATCCCAACTAAGTCCCAACCCATTTGTATTAACCTTTGCTGACAGAGTCACATGACGGACATAATTTCTTATAATTTACCAGCTATGGATCTAACCTTTCTTCATCAAATATTCATAAAGGCAGGGTTCTCAATGATTTTCTGTCTCTCTTCATATTTACAGCTTGTTGTCTTCTTCCTTTTTACAGTAATTTGGACACAATTGAAGTCAAATGGAATTAAAGTTAAATGCCTTTAGCAACTAAGGTGCCTAAAAGCAGAGACTTCGGGGAGGGGTCATGAACTGAAAGGGGGGAGAGCTTGTGCTCCCGAGACCCTTCATGTCCCAGAGGAGTTCAAGTGGGCTGCCCTTTCTGCAAAGAGGGGGGAAAAAAAACGGTTAACTCAGCCAGAGAATAAGATGCCATTGCACTTTTTGGGGCTGCTCTTGCAGGATGCTCCAAGGCTCGGTGGAGACTGGGAGCCCCGCACCTTCTCCTGTGGGCAGGGCTTGCTGGAAACCTCTGCCTGGGGACCAGGCCCTGTCCCGGCACGTGTGCCCAGAGGGGCCCGAGGGACATGCCAGGGGCTGTGACGGTGGACAAGAAAGGTCTGTTGGTACAGTTACTCAGAAAACAAACATGAATATCTATCCATTCCTGAGAGCATTTTGGGTAGAAGAACATCTGTTTCCACTTGGCTTCTTTGTTGCTTTGACAGTTTTCTTAAGAGACACGTAGATGAAAGAAGTTTTATAAAGCTTAGGTGTTTAAAATAAATATAGCTACCAGCCCTTTATTTTTCCTCTGCCCCTTGCCAGGCTTCAGCTTCAGTGGGATGGCTGAAGTGTGGGGGAAGATGAGGTAGTCTGTAGAAATCCCTTCTCAGAGTTCCCTTGTGGTCCAGCAGATTAAGGATGCGGCGTTGTCCCTGCTGTGGCTGGAGTCGCTGCTGTGGCACAGGTTCGATCCCTGGCTCCAGAACTTCTGCATGCCATGGGTGCGGCCAAAAAAACAAACAAAAATAAGAAATGCCTTTTCAACTCCAGTCCTCCAGGGACCCTACCTTTACTCAAACAGCTAAGAATGTTTAGGTCGGTTCTCCCCTAAGATGCAAAAGAATTGTTTTACCTGGTTGACTTCAAACTCCTATATTGACTAAGCCAGGAATTTACTTCTTGCTGGCTTCCCAGAATTCTGACTGGTAGACAGGAAGTTAGAAGTGAAGGCAGTTCTTTAACAGCTGATTCACATCCCTAGCTCTGAGGTACTTTGTTCTCTTCACCATCAGTTATTATCTTTGTCTATTTTAAATCACACGAAGAATATGCAAATACATAGACTTCATTTAAAAAAATTAAAATTTTATAAAGTGCTTTTTGACCACTACCCCCAATCTCAGACCTTGTCACCCTTCCAAATATTTTTTCTCTGCATGTATCGACATATATATGGACTGTAGACAAATGTTTTCTTTGTTTGTTTTACATAAATGGTTATTGCTAATAACCATTGGCTCTACCAATCAATACTCAGCTTCCTTTTGTTACTCAGTAATATATCTTAGGTTTGGAAATCTTCCCGCGTTAGAACATACAACATAAATCTGTTCTATTTAATTGTTACAGCGGTGTCCATAGGTTGAATATACCATAGTATCATTCCCACGGTAATGGACATTTAGGTTGTTTCCAGTCTTCCAAATTATAAGCAGTTCTGCAAAACACCATTTTCTGTTTAGAAGCGAGATGGAGCGTGTAACTTTTTATCAGCCTTCTGGCTTTTGCAAATACAGTTTTGAGAATGTTTATAATGACCTGACCGCTCAAAAGAGTTTTTAAAAATGTTTTCTGCCAAGCCACGTTTCCTTTGTGATGGTAAGGACCAAAATAGTTATGGGACATTTGGTATCAGAAGTGCCCTGCAAATAAATAGACATCCCAAACGTCAGTGGATTAAATGTTTTTAGTAGGGGAAAAATGATAATCAGCTGTCAGAAATGCCCAAGTAAAGCTTGTTATGCAAGGAGACCATCATCATGGTGTGTTTCTTGTTACACAGACTGAGTTATACTGAAGGTCAGATCACATCCGCTGAGCTGCAGCTGCATAGTGGGAAATTCTCCTGCATAGTACTGGGTGCTTCATTTGCTTTGCTCGCCAACACTCACGCTATAAAGAGGTGTCAGTGATTATGTAAAGGATGGTTTGCTAATTAGGATCTGCCTGCTTGCATGGTCTTAATAACCATGCCTCTGTCTACTACAAATCCAATAGAAAATGGCAGGAAATTCTTTTAAAGGACAAAAAAAAAAATTGCCAGAAGTTTTGAGGGCTAAGTCCCATGAGCATTTTTACGGAGGATCTCAGATACTTTGGGTCTTCTGGACCAGAATTGGATAGGTTTTGAGAGGCCCACCAGATTCCTCTGGGTTAATGGAAGAAATAAGGCATGTGGATGGTCAGATTTTATGCATTTGTAGAAGAACAGAATGGAAACTTCCAACCTGAGTGAATGTAAAGATTCTAAATAGTATTTAAATAATTCACATTGATTACTGTTAGGTTTAGGGAATAACTCAAAATTGGGTTAATAGTGTTGCCAGGTTGAGGTTTTGCTTTGGTGGAAACCAACAACCGACTTACCCATGGCATGCAGACGGAAAGGATCCTACCAGAGTTCATGAAACAGTGGCTATCTCTTATTCCTGTAGTTCCGTTTCAGGTTGTTGACTGGCTCAGTCTCTTCATTCTATATGGGGCACCCTTTTCTTAAATTACTCAACAAATTGTATTACATTTATAGTTGTACAGTGATCATCATAACCCGATTTTATAGCATTTCCATCCCATACCCCCAGCCCATCCCCCACCCCCTAACCTGTCTTATTTGGAAACCATAAGTTTTTCAAAGTCTGTGAGTCAGTATCTGTTCTGCAAAGAAGTTCATTGTGTCCTTTTTTTAGATTCCATGTAAGTGATAGCATTTGACGTTAGTGTTTCACTGTCTGACTAACTTCATTTAGCATGCTAATTTCTAGGTCCGTCCATTTGTTGCTGCAAATGCCATTATTTCTTTCCTTTTAATGGCTGAGTAAAATTCCATTGTGTTTATTACCATGTCTTCTTATCCACTCCTCTGTCGATGGGCATTTAGGTTGTTTCCATGTCTTGGCTATTGTGAATAGTGCTGCAATGAACACTAGAGTACATGTATCTTTTTGAGTCATGGTTTTCTCTGGATAGATGCCCAGAAAAAAACATAGGTAGAAGATCTAAACAGACAATTCTCCAAAGAAGACATACAGATGGCCAAAAAACACATGAAAAGGTGTTCAGCATCACTCATTATTGGAGACATGCAAATCAAAGGTACCACCTTACACTGGCCAGAATGGCCATCAACAAAAAATCTACAAACAATAAATGCTGGAGAGGGTGTGGAGAAAACGGAATCCTATTGCGCTGTTGGTGGGAATGTAAATTGGTGTAACCACTGTGGAAAACAGTGTGGAGATTCCTTAGAAAACTATATTGGGCACACTTATCCTTATCTTATAAAAGGGGGAGTTGAGAGATTCTGCCAAAAGTTAGCAGAACCCAAGGAAAAAAGTAGATGGGATCATCAAAATTAAAAACTTATGTACATCAAGAAACATTGTCAGGAAAGTGAAAAGGCAGGTCCTGTTGTGGCTCAGTGGGCTAAGAACCTGACTTAGTGCCCATGAGGGTGCAGCTTCCATCCCTGACCTCGATCAATGGTTTAACGATCCACCATTGTCACAGGCTGCAGCATAGGTCACAGACGTGTCTTGGATCTGGCGTTGCTGTGGCTGGGGCATAGGCCGGCAGCTGTAGCTCCAATTCAGCCCCTAGCCTGGGAACTTACATATGTTGCAGGTGAGGCCATAAAAAAGAAAAAAGAAGAAACTGAAAAGACAACTTATAGGAGAAAATCTTGCAAATCACATCTGATAAAGTTTTAATATCCAGAATATGTAAAGAACTCCTAAAACTCAAGAAACAAAAGACAATCCCAATTAAAAATTGAGCAAAGGACTTAATTAGGCATTTCTTCAAAGAAGATACACAGATGGCAAATAAGCCCCTGAAAGGATGCTTAGCATCCTTAGTCATTAGAGAAATGTAAGTCAGAACCGCAGTGAGAGACTATTTCGCACCTACAAGGATAGCTGTAATAATTTTTGTTTAAATAACAAAATAAGAAGTGTTGGCAAGGATGTGGAGAAATTGGAACCTTCATACGTTGCTGGTGGAAATGAAAATCATACAGTGCCTTTGGAAAACAACTTGTCCATTCCTCGAAAAATTAAACACAAAATTACCATATGACCCAGCAAGTCCACTCCTAGGTTTATATCCAAAAGAATTGAAAACTGGGAGTCAGGTGCTTGTACACTAGTATTCATCACAACATTATTCACAATAGCCCAAAGGTAGAAACAACCGTAGTGTCCATCAACAGGTGAATGGAATGTGTTTTATACGTGGGATGGAATATTATTTAGCCATAAAAAGGAATGAAATTCTCATCCATGCTATCACCTAGACAAGCCTCAAAAACATCATGCCAAGTAAACTAAGCCAGACACAAAAGGACAAATATCATATGATTCCACTTATATGAACTATCTAAAATAGGCAAATTCAGGGAGACAGAAAATAAATCAGAGGTGACTGGTGCTGGGGAAAGGAGGAATGGGAAATTGCTTAATGGATTGCTGTTTGAGGCGATGAGAAAATTTTAGAAATAGACACTGGTAATGCTTGCACAACATTGTGAATGCAGCAAATACCATGGAAGTGTTACTTAAAAATGGGTAAAACGGCAGATTTTGTGTATATAGTTTTTTACCATAGTGACAAAAGTTAATGGAACCAGATATAGAATTTAAGCACATCCTAAAGTTCCAACGGTGTCCAGTGAAGGAACTGAAGATAGAGAAAACACTATTTTTATTTGCTACCTAACAAATCACCCCAAAATTTAGCGGCTTAAAACAGCTATAGTTATTACTTCTCACATACGACTCTGGTCTTCTGGGGGTTAATTCACCTGGATGGGAGTTTCTTTTGCTGGCCTCACGGAGGGTCTTACCTGGGACTGCAGTCAGGCAGTGGCCGGAGCAGAAAGGCTGGGATCAGCTGGGGATTCTGGAATTGTTGGGCGTCCATCTCTCTACATGGCCATTCTGTGTGGTTTCTCCCGAAAGACACCCAGACTCCTTGCCTTAAGGCTCAAGACTCCTGAGAGCACAAAAGTGGAAGCTGCCGGGCCTTTTAAAGAAATTGTTCTAGTGTCACCTGTGCTGCAATCTGTTGCTTAAAGCAGATGACAAAAAGGACCAGCGGAGCTTTAGTATATGGATGAATACAGAGGGTGCGGTCTGTTTGGAGGCTAGTTATGACAAATGCTGTTTGTACACTGACTAAGGAGCATTGAAGGCTTGTGTTACATGGCAGGAAGCTAACAGATAATATATGAAGTTGGAAATTCAAGGAATGGCAGCGTGTGCACACTGGTGAGCGATATAGAGGGTAACCAGCCTTGGAAACACAGCCAGGGCTGGGATGAACGAGAGTGGGGAACTCTTGCTTTTCCATCATACACACGCTTGTGTATCATTGGATTTAAGACTGAGTGTGTACTGTTCTAATAACATTATAAGGCAGTGGAGTTCCCTTCGTGGCTCAGCGGTTAACAAACCCGACTAGGATCCATGAGGATGCAGGTTCGATCCCTGACCTCACTCAGTGGGTTAAGGATCTCGCATGGCTGTGAACTGTGGTGTAGATTGCAGATGCGGCTCAGATCCCATGTGGCTGTGGCTGGGAATTCTGATTCAACCCCTAGCCTGGGAACCTCCATATGCCGCAGATTTGGCCCTAAAAATCGGGAAAAAAAATACAGGGCGGTGGTTTAAAGTATGGCACTGGGGCCAAGTTCATAGCTTGGCCGCAATCTCTGTGACCTCAGGCAAATTACATCACTCCTCCGTGCCTCAGTGTTCCCGTCTGTAAGATGGGGATAACAGTTGTAACCTCATAGCATTATCAGGATTATGCCAACAGAGCCCTTAGCATGCCATCCGGCACAAAGTAGATCCTCAAAAAATGTTGGCGGTTGGCAATGACCACGTTAAGAAAGAAAAAGCAAGCAAACCCACAGTGAACTAGGGACCCCAAGGCCCAGATTCTAGTCTCCTAACTTTACCACGAATGCTGAGCAAGTGTGTTAACCTCGCCTTAAAATGGAGAGGGTCTGAGCTGAAATGAGCCCCTTAAAACAGAGGTTTTGGCAAATCTGAAGTCTAGAAGAGCTAGGCCATGGCTGTCAAAAATCCCCTTGCTGAAAAGCGGGACTCCCCTCCCTTTTTAAGAGAGAGCTTCAGGTTCTTTACAGCTGAACCTGTTCCTTCATCCTTGTACTGTACCCACTATGGAGGCATAATTCACAGCCTCGCTCGCTGCCTGTCCAAAGACCTTTCTCCTGGGAAGGAACTTTATAAATCATTTTAAGTTAGTGGCCATAACTCCCAGGTGCTTACAGGAGACCAAGTGGAAAAGGACATTAACTTGGAACCAATTAAATTGCTTCTAGTCTGTATTTGCTGGCCTCCTGAACGAATCTCTCCCAGAAGGCCGGTCACGTGGTCAGCCCTGTATGAACCAGTAAAGAAGGGAAAATTGGGCTCCGGAGGACCCCCCACTTCCTCTCACCCTGGGGAAGGCAGACTTCGAGCGCTCCTCTACCCAACCAGGAAGCAGCACCATCTAGCCGAGAGCTGACTTTAAAAAAAATATTCTCCTCCTTAGAAGCCGTTGGCTGGTTTGTTGGTTTTTTGGGGTTTTTTTGTTTGTTTGTTTTTTGCTTTTTAGGGCTGCACCCACGGCATATGGAGGTTCCCTGGCTAGGCGCGGAATCAGAGCTGCAGCTGGTGGCCATGGGCACGGCCACAGCAATACCAGGTCCGAGCCGTGTCTGCAACCTACACCACAGCTCACAGCAACACCAGATCCTAACCCAGTGAGCGAGGCGAGGGCTCAAACTCGCATCCTCGTGGATACTAGTCAGGTTTGTTATTGCTGACAAACGATGGGAACTCTGAAGCAGTTGGCATTTTCAAATGCCTTTTTCCTCTTTTTGCACCACACACTTGAAAAAAAATGAATGAATGGTACATGTTCTGGCATCGGTTGGAGGCCAGAGCAAGAGGGCCTTGTTTGGTGGAGGGAAGGCTGTCTGGGACCCGTCCCCTCACGATGCACAGGCAGGCCACCTGCTGAGGGCACTTTACACATAGGACCCCAGCCCTGTCACTTTCTGGTGGGTGCCTTTGGGCACTAAGACCCGAGCAAGTCACTCTCCAGCTAGAAAGAGCTGTTTAAATTAGGAACAGCAGATTTCTTCCCTCTCGCTCTGAGCTCACCTATCAGCTCGGGCTGCCGAGAAAGCATAATGGCCTGTGGTCTGTGCCAACTCCCATGTGGGTCCTGACTGCAGAACTGTGCTTCCAAAAAGTGTAAATTCTAACTTAGCAGTCTGCTGAGAAGCCTGGCTCCCTGGCAGGCCAGGCACGGCGGGCAGGAGGTGACGGCCGCTAATCAGGTCCTTGCTGCGCTGTCCTGACTCACCGCCGAGCCCTGGCCCGTTTCCAGCTGACCCCGCTCCTGTAATGCTCAGTCAGGAGCCGAACTTCTCCATTAATCGGCCTGTTTGCAGGAGCCGGAAAGGTGACTTGTAACAGGCCTCTGGTACCCAGGCTCCTCTCTAATGACATTCTGCACAAGCAGAGTCGTCCTTTGATTTCCTGCGACCTTCTGAATTTTGGCAAATGAGAAAGCGCCTGGGATCCGTCTCCAGGGCCTAAGGGTGTCTTTCCTGCAAAGAGACACTCCCGTCTCCAACCCCCACCCCTCCCCGATCTCGCACTGGCACCAGGCAAGGACATGGCCTCACGCATCTTCCCTGTCGGGAAAAACCTTCTTCCCGGATCCAAGAAGCTTTGAGATGAGGCAGCCAGCCCTGGTCCACGCGTGAGTATTTGCCAGATGTGACTCCAGGGCCCTGTGGCTGTCTCGCCTTGACAGATGACAAAAGGCTGCCTGAGTGCCCTTCCCAAGGTCACCCCACCAGCAGACACTCGTGCTGGGGGAATGCGCTCATCCCAGGCAGTGAGGGAACTCCAGATCCAAGCTTTCAAAGCCCCGGAGTGGGAGACTTTGCACCAGCGCTTGGAAGATGAGCACGTGCTAGACTGTAAGCAATAAATAGATAATGGCCAGTCCCTCTGCCTGCTTTCTCCGCACAGACGCCCGGGTGGGAGCGCCGTGGCTGTGATGATTAATGAATCAACCCACCCAGTTAACCTGCGGTTTGGAGGCCATGTGCAGCCCTAAGGCAAGTCTCTGGGCAACTTATCCTTTCTCTCCCAGGCGCCGATGGGCTCTGTCCACTGGTGGCGTCGCCCGCAGCCCAGCAGCAACGTCAGTTGAAGCATTTCAGAATTCGGTCGGCTTTCTATTGAAGTGCCATTTTTCAGAAAGTCTTTCAAACCCAGTCATTTTAGAAGCCGTCCCCGTGCGGACTCAGAGGCCTGCCCAGTCTTCCGTGGCCCACAGCATCTAGTATTACCCTTCCTCAGCCTGAATCCACGGCCCCCACAAGGCAAAGGGCAGCAGACATTGGATGCGAGTTGCGTCCCAGAGATTCACATCAGGTGAACTTAGGAATACGGGGAGGCTTTGGCGGTATTTCTGCTTTTCTCCTCCAGCACAAAGAGGAACAAAGCCAGCAAAGCTATCCGGAGGGTCAAGTTCAGCGCCCTCCCCTCCCCCCGCAGCCTGGGGAGGACCCATCAGACCAGGGAAGGGTCTTGAGGAGGGAATCTTGCTTCATGAACCGAACACCGCAAGGAGGCTGAACATAGAAGTTCACTTTGGTGAAATGACCCAGTTCCTAAAGGAGTTAAAGGGGTTTTCTGCAGAGCACGGGACTAAATCCCATCACTGCCCTGAATCAGCCCTGCAGGGCTTTCCCGTCTCGCTTAGAATAAAATCAGTCTGTGCAATAGCTTCTGAGACCCTGGTCCTCCTTCCCTTGGTCACCGTCCTTCAGCTGCAGTGGCCTTCTTGCTGTCCCTGGACCGAGCCTAACTCGTTGTCACCTAAAATCCTCTTCCACCAGAGAGATGCCTACCAGTGCACCCCCCACCCCTCCATTCTCTCTCTTACTCATTTCCTGTTTGATTTGCTCCAGAGCAGTTATCTCTAGCAGAAATTACCTTAATATCGATTTGCTTCCATCGTGTAGCAGAGAATACCAGTTTCTCATCCTGTCCCCATTCTTTCTCTCTTCCTGAGTATAGAATCCCAGTTTGGATGGAGGAGAGAAGCGGGCAGCACATCCACTTAAAAACTGACACTTCTGGAGTTCCCCTTGTGGCTCATTCATAACGAACCTGATTAGTATCCATGGGGAGGCAGGTTCGATCTCTGGCCTCGATCAGTGGGTTAAGGATCCGGCGTGGCCGTGAACTGTGGTGTAGGTCGCAGATGTGGCTTGAATCCCACGTTGCTGTGGCTCTGGCATAGGCCAGCAGCTGCAGCTCTGATTTAGCCCCTAGCCTGGGAACTTCCATATGCTTCAGGCATGGTCCTAAAATAAAACAAAAAAAAATAACACTTGCCAGCCTCTTCTGCAGCCCAGGGACTGAGTTCTAGTCAGTGAGATAGAGGTGGAAGTCGGTTGGATGTCTTCCTTAGAAAGAGGGTCTAGGGGCGTATTTTCCCCCCCTCTCCTTTTTCCTGCTCCAAGTGTGGTGGTCAGGCACCTGGAACGTAAGGTGACCTCAAGGATGGCAGCCATCGACTAAGAATGGCAGAGCATAAAAATAGATGGTGGGACCTGGGTCTTGTATGTCTGGATTGCTGTCATGTGACCTCCTCAAACTTCTTTAATGTGAAAGAAAAATAAGCTTCCATCTTCATCAGCCACTATTAATTTCTAGTCCCTCTTGCATGTACCTAAATGCAGATTATAACTAACACACGTTTATTGTCTGTCTTCCTCCACTAGAATGTAACCTCCATGAAACCTGGAACTTTGGTTTACCACTGTATCTATAGATCCTCCTACTTAGTCAATATTTGTTGAACGAATGAACAAACGAATCAGTACACATGCGCGCACAGGTGCACAGATAGCAATGACCAAACCTCTTCTGCCCCAATCCTGGCTCAATCAGTCCTTTTTTTAAAATTGGAGTATCGTTGATTTATATTATTGTGTTCATTTCAGGTGTACAGCTAAGTGTACAGCAAAGTGATTCTGTCATAATATAAATGTATATGCATATACGTATATATATTTTTAAAAAATTCTTTTCCATTATCGTTTATGGAGTTGTCCTCCTTGATCGCTGAACCCGGTAGCATAGATATTTAAATGGAAAAAACACCATTTTAATTTCTAAGCGTTTGCTGCCGAAACGGTGCCATTCAGTTCCCAGGAGTGTAAAATGCAGATTTGCTTTGGATTTAAGACGAGGACATTTCTGACGTCTTTGGAGTTCAGGGGCCCTGTTAGCCTAACAGTCTTGATGCTACAGTCGCTTGGACTTCTTGCCCTTCTGCCAAAGAGCTACGCTGAAATATAATTTTGTTCCTGTCATAAAACATCCATAGGCAGATGGAGCCATTTATTATGGCTAATCTTGAAATGAAATGGCAGCTCGGAGAATCCATGGATTCTTGGGCTAGAGTAGAATAGTTCCCAGTGGGATCTTTGATACACATGTGTTATCTCAAGGGGGTTAGAATGTGCCTGCGAAAATAGGTTTTGAATCAGAGTAACAGTGGCTGGTATACTTCCAGTTCTACCAACAGAGGAAGTGCAGTTTCATAGAAAAATGCTGAACTAGCACACGACCCAAGTGTCGGTCCCAGCAATGTGACTTAACCAGCCGTGTGACCTGGAGCAAGGCCTCCCTGCTCTAATCTACCCAGCGGGGACACCTTTATTTCCTACCGGAATAGCGAGGGTCACATGAGATAAGGTATGTGGAGGTAAACCATAATATTTAGATATAAAATCCCAATCTTTTTTATGATGAAAATAGCCTTAGGTTCTGTCTCACCCAACCCTTCATCCTGATGACCAGAAAGTCAAGGTTTTGCCCAAGGTCACAGGATAGGATAGTGGCAGAGCTGGGTATTGAATTCCTAGGCCAATTTTCTTTCCCGCTTGTCAATGGGTAATAACAATACTAGTATTTCTCCTTTGATTGTGCCTCATACTTATACTGCCATTATCATAAAACTGGTGATATTGCGGAGAGATGACTTCGGAGTTAAGGAAGCACTGTTGCAAGTTCAGATGTGAGTTGCTCTCAGCCATTTGTGCATCCCGCTGTGTTTACTGTGGCTACAACGTGCCCAACTCTGCTCTAGACCCGGAGGATAGAGCAATGAGTAAAACAGCAATCCCTGCCTTCAGGGAGCTTCCCTTACACACACACGCATACCCCCAAATGGTATCAAGTGTTGTGAAGGAAAATAGGGCCGGAGGAGAAGGTGGGGAGTGGGGCGTGCTGGGGTGGGTGCGGAGGAAGGGGAGATGCCGCTGTCTTAGGACAGTCAGGGAAGGCCTCACTGATTGGATTGTGTTGAGGCACTATGGCCTGGAGGCGTGGGGCAGCGGGG
>PVHT020000180.1:3220301-3252251 GCA_004024745.2 Catagonus wagneri
AGAAAAAGCTCAAATAAACAACCTAATTTTACATCCAAAGCAGCTAGAGAGGGAAGAAGCCAGGTCATGGAAACAACCTAAATGCCCACCGACAGAGGAGTGGATAGGGAAGATATGGTACATACACACAATGGAATATTACTCAGCCATTAAAAGGAATGGAATAACATTTATAGCAACATGGATGAACCTAGAAATTTTCATTCAAAGTGGAACCAGTCAGACAATTAGACAGCAACACCCAATGCTACCGCTTACATGTGGAAACTAAAGAGACACAATGAACTTCTTTGAAGAACAGACAATGACTCACAGATTTTGGAAAACCTTGGTTTTTCAAATAAGACAATCTGGGGGGTGGGGGGATGCACTGTGGGTTTGGGACGCAAATGCTATCGTATTGACTTATAATCTTTGTACACCTATAACTGAAATAAAATTCATTGTTAATATGAAAATAAATAAATGTTTTAGTACAAAAAAAAAAAAAAAAAGAAATACTCTTCCAACCCAAAACAAAGGCCAGGGATTTCATGCCTTCAACCCAGATGATCTCCGCATACACTGCACCACATCAGCAGTAGCATCTCGGCGTGGAGACAGGAACATCAGCATCCACTTGGCAGGCAGGACCACAAGAGTAGATGTTCTAAAAGGTGAGAGGTCATGGAGAGACGGGATGCATGGCCAGCATATCAGCCAGGACACTTTGGGTTCCAAGTGCCAGCAAAACCTGACTCAAACAATAACACGCCCATGAAACTGAAAAAAATCTGGGAGTTCCTGTTGTGGTGCAGCGGAAACGAATCTGACCAGTATCCACGAGGATGTGGGTTCAATCCTTGGCCTTACTCAGTGGGTCAGGGATCTGGCGTTGCTTTGAGCTGTGGTGTAGGTCGCAGGCGCGGTTCAGATCCCTTGTTGCTGTGGCTGTGGTGTAGGCTGGCGGCTACAGCTCTGATTCCCTTAGCCTGGGAACCTCCATATGCCGTGGGTGCGGCCCTAAAAAGCAAAAAAAAAATAAAATGAAAAAGTCTGTGCATACCTGGCTTCAGGGGTGGCTCGATCTAGCTACTCAAACCTCATGACCCAGGACCCAGCTCCTTGCTGCATGGTAGCAAAGTGACTATGGTGGTCCCAGATCCCACAGGCTAATAGTTCACAGGAGACGAGGTCTTTTCCCTTAGTTCCCAGACCAGTCCTATGATTTACTTTCTCATTCTTGCCCCAGAAGGGGATGTGCCTCCCCCAAACCACTCTCTGAGGCTGGGAGAATGGCATTGCTGATGAGGTGAAACCAGTCAAGACTCTCCCCCTGTCTATGGAGGTAGAGCCGGTTCCACCCAAACCCTGCAGCTAAGCTAGGGGACAGGATGGATCCCTCACGGGAAAATCAGAATCTTCTTTGAGAAAGGGGGAATAGACCCAAGGCAGTGAATGGCCACCACCATCAGGATTCCTAAAACATTTAAGAGAACTCAGAGCCCCTTGACTTTAACGAGAGCTGAGGAGTATGTGTACTGAGAAACACTGCAGCTTTATTTCCTGTACGTCCCAAGTCAGTCTGAAATGCCCACCACTCAGAAAGTCCAACGACAGTGCCTTTTATGAATTCTGGGCCTTAGGAACATCCGCTAGGTCTCTCTGAATCTGAGCACTTTAGCCTGTCACTGGAGAGTTCTAGCAGCTTGAATATATAAGCCTTGGCGTCCTAGACTGTCACACTGTGATGGGACTCGGCCGCAGACTCAATTTGATTCAGTCGGGAAAGAGCTGCTTCTGTATCTGCAGAGCTTCCCCTAGAAAGAGCCGGTCCAGAGGCCACCCGCTCAGTGAGCTGAAGGGAGGGGACGGCCACAGGTGGGACAGGCAGCCTCGCTTGGTCACTGGAACTCGTAGAAAAGTAATAGCAGCGACAATCGTTATTTTATAGTTATTGAGAGCTTACCATGTGGCAGGCAGTGTGCTAAGCACTTCACATGCATTGATTCGTTTAACCTTCACACCCAGCCTGTAAGTAAGGTCCTATTATCATCCTTCTCCTTCTCATCATCATTCCCACTTGACAGATAAGAAACTTGCCCAGAGTTCCCGCTTGCTGTGGCGCAGTGGGTTAAGGATCCTGCATTGTCTGTGGTGACTCAGGTCGAAGCTGTGGCCCAGATTTGATCCCTGGCGGAGGAATTTCCATATGCTGTGGGTACGCCCCCCCCCCAAAAAAAAGAACAAAAGGAAGAGAGGGAAGGAGGAAGAAAAGAAAGGAAACAAGGAAGGAAGGAAGAGAGAAAGAAATAAACTTGCCCAGGGTACCAGCAGCTCTCACTCTTCACCACCGTGCTTTCCCACTCAGAATATTACGACGGAAGAGAGGCAGAATGAGTGACTTGAGCAGGAGAAGTGAAAACCCAAAGGGGGATCTGCTTTCAGGTCATTCTCTATCCTTTCTTTCTCAGTCCCACCATGTGGCATGATGTGGAATCAGACACCATGATTTGAGTTGGGAGTGACTGTCCTTTCTCATAGGTGAATACATTTCTTCCGACAGCAAGCCCCCTTTGGGGCCCGGTCATTACCAGGAAGAAACTGGCGATGAGGGCTGGGCCTCAAGGAAGAGGTTTTTTTCAAGTGATCTGGAAAGATCTGAATTAAGGCCCCGAAGAAACCCCACAAGGGGTTCTAGCTGTAGCCTGGCTGGAGGCAGTGGGCTTAGGCACTCCTAGCCTCTCAGGGCCCTAGCCGGTCCTTCCATGGGAAGAACACTGGCAGAAAATCAGAGCAACTTCACCCAAAAGAAAACTGAAAAGCTTGTCCAATACAGTGTAAGCAAACTTCTGCAGCAGGTGTTCACATTTTTAATACTCTGTCAAAATGAGGGGGCCAAACCCACTTGACAGGTGAAAAAGCATCTCTATTGACTTTTGACAAACCTTATGATATCCGAAGTGGATCGGCACTTATCATAGCCCTTTAATCTGCCAACCAGGATAATGTGTGCACAGATCATTTATCCACCACGAGCTGGAAATGCTCCATTTGGAATAACTCCCCACCTGGTCAACTGAGCATTACTCCCCAAGGCAGAGAGAAAGCACCAGTGTAAAAGCTTTGCAGAGTTCCTTTGTAATTAGTCGCAGTTTCCCTTGAATATTAATTTCCCCCCATCCCTTTCATGTGATTTAGAGACCGTCCCTAGAACCGTGGAGAACCACGGCAGCGTCTGGGACACCTATGATTAGGAAGTCGTCCGCAGAACGCCCCCTCTGTTCTTCAGTGCTGTGTGGGCTTATCAGTGCAAACAGTTTAATATTTATGCTAAGAGGATTGTCAAAAGCAGCTTCTGTTGCCTTAATTCTTGTTTTAAATAAATAATGAGAACATTTAAACACATTACTCTTCTTGGGGCCCTGAGGTCAGCTAATCTTATTATTTATGAAGTGATGTGCTACATAATAGTACTTAGTGCATGTTAACAGACGCTATTATCAGGGCCTGATGCAGAGAGCTGAAGATATATTGGAATGTTATGTGTAATGTACGGCGGATTGAGTGCACAGGATGCCGGTAGAGCAATTAACCACCCGAGAAAATAGGTGTAAAGTTGAAGGATGTTTTCCCGCGGGGAATCCCCTCCCCATTAATAATTCCCCAGAGAAGAAGATGTCTCTTAGTTAGGCGCCTTCTCCCCGATCAGGCTTGGAAAGAGGGCCCGGGGAGTCCATTCTCGCATCTCTCCATAGTGCGTCCCACACAGGAGACAGACGGTGGGCGTGGCCACATCTTGGCTGATCTGGAGAACAAGGCGGAGGAGCTGGGCGTGGGGAAGGACCACGCCGCTCTTCCGGAGGTACCTGGCGCCCACGCCACGTGCTCCAAGACGATAGCGAAATTCTTGGTTTCTTCTTGCAGTTTGTGTTTCCTGCTCGCTGATCCTTATTGTTCAGAAAAGTAAAAAGCCAAAGCCGCTCCGCTTTCCCAGACCTGGTTTGAATAAGCTGCTCTGGCTGTGAGGTAGATGCCTGCCGAGGTGCCATGATGTTGCCCCAACTTTTCTCCTGTGAGACTATCATTTACTTGAATATGATAATTAATTTCTCTACTATTGATGAATAATCCATTTAATAAAAACCGTGATTTAAGAGTTTTCCTTAGGGAGTAACTGGCTAGCCTCTTAATTTAATTTTGTGGAAGTTTTCCCCACCTATTCATCAGTGGAAATGATTATTAACCTCTATTTGCATATATCCTTATAAATCGGTCTCTCCTTGGAGTGCCTTTTTCTGAGCACAGCAGGCTGGGACACTTGTAAATCTCCAGAATCTCCAAAGTCAATCCCAGGTCTGTAATATTGTTTAATCTATTCTTGGACGTTTTAATGCAGTAAATTCAATTTAATCTTTCCCAGTAATCTAGTAATACAGGGAAATCCCACAAACATTTAAATCTGATAATGGCTTAATCACACACTTTAAATAACAGTCGAGATAATGAAAAAATAATTCACCATTTTAAAGGCAGAGTAACTGAATTTCCACGATGATTGGCTTCTGTGAAGCCATTAGAGATAATACAAATCTAGGAATTGGCAAAAAAAAAAAAAAAAAGAAACAAGTCCCAGCACCATGAAGAACAAGTCTTTCTTCCTATAAACACACCTGCTCTCAACTCCCAAACTCATCCCTCTGAATCATCACCACCGTCATGACGAATTGTCATTGGAGCGTTGGGCAGTGTGGCCCCAAGTTACCCATGGGCTTGGGTCTTCCAGGCATTTCCTCCCAAGGGATTAACTGCCTGTTCTTACTCTCCCAGGTGCCAATCCCGAATTGCCCGAACTCTGCCCGTGGACCAGAAGCCAGAATGCCGGCCGTATTGGGAAAAGGATGATCCTTCAATGCCTCTGCCATTCGATCTCACAGATACCGTTGCCGAACTCAGAGGTCTGCTTCTGGAAGCAAAACCTTAGAGAAAGAAAGAGCCCAAGTCTCAGGTGGAGGAGGAAAGAATATGTTTTGGCTTCTCTCCTCCAACCTTGTCCTGGGCTTAGGTAAGGGCAGTATGGGTAAACTTGGCCTTGAGGTTATAGAACGTGGGTCCCAGTGGCCAACAGCTTGCACATGGGGCCCCTGAATACTAAAATGCTTTAAAAAATGACACAGTGTTACAGTGATTTGGTATTAAATGACAACATCTCCCCCGAAACCTTTCCCCACTCAGTTTTTTAACAGAAGGCATTCTGCTTCCAAGGCCTGGGAAGCCTGTGGCGGAGCCTAATCCACTTTCCACCTTCTCAGGCCTTTTCCAGGGACTCGGCAGGGGATGCTTCTGAAGTCATTGAGGGGAAGTTTGAACTCAGAGATGTTTAGCCCATTTTTTCACCACACCCTTTAGAGGCTGTGCGGTCCAATATGACAGCCACTAGGTTGATGTGGCTTCTTGAACTTAAATTCAATTTTAATTGTAATTAAAAGTTCAGGAGTTCCCGTGGTGGCTCAGCGGTCATGAGCCCGACTAGCATCTATGAGGAGGATGGTTTGATCCCCGGCCTTGCTCAGTGGGTTAAGAATCCAAGATTGCCGTGAGCTGTGGTGTAGGTCGCAGACATGGCTTGGATCCTGCATTGCCGTGGCTGTGGTGTAGGCCGGCAGCTGCAGCTCTGATTGGACCCCTAGCCTGGGAACTAACATATGCCATGGGTGTGGCCCTAAAAAAGACAAAAAAAAAAAAATTCAATTCCTCAGTGGTACAAGCCACATTTCAAATGTTTAAGAGCTGCATATGGGCTAGTGGCTACCACACAAGAAACAGAACATTTTCATCATTCTACTAAGTCCTCCCTGCCAATACGTCTATCAAAAATTTGAGAGCAGGAGATTGTTTTCCACTTCTCTGTAGCGGCTCTCCCCACAGGTGAAATAAATTAAAAGAGAACTGCCTCATTGAAAAGCAGCCTCTTTTTCTTCTCTAAGACAGCCCCCAGTAAAACGCCTGGGTTTTGAGTCCCGTACCCCACACACAGGAATGGAGAGGTGTTGAAAATTAAAATAAAGTTGACCTATCTTTTGGCAGCTTCCCTGATCTAATTAATGAATGAGATACAGCCCGATTTGCATGACTTCAGGGACTTAGCCAGCATACTACGTATTTTTCTATAATTGCCCCAGTCACACATAATGACAGGTGGAACCAAGGCTTAAAGAACCCTAATACCCCATCCTGATGACGTCGGAGCAGCAGAGAGACGATATAGAGGTTAAAACTGGGGCTTTGGTTTTCCAGTGCCTGGATCCAAATGCTCACTAGCCTGTGACCTTTGGCGTGTCACTGTGCCTCAGTTTCCTCATCTGTATAATGGGGATACTACATGCACCGATTCACAAGGTGAAGAGGAAACGAAATAATAACTCAGTCTAGCTACAGACTTAGGAACAACTTCTGACTTAGCCACAGACTTAGGAACAACTTCTGACGCGTAGCTAGATACCCAGTAAATATTAGTATTGTTATATATCAGGAAGCTGAGCTGCAGTAGGATTTTCCCCTCCCTTCCTCCATCCTTATGCCGGTCTCGTCTTGTGATGCCATGAACACAATGCTTCCTTTTGGACCTGGCTCCCACCCTTTGGGGACCCCAGAAATCAGGAGACGAGTTAACCCCTCTCCCCAGCCCGTTGCCGCCTCCTGTAGTTGTTTGCAGTAGTTGGGAAGCCGGGAAAGCCAGACTCCTCCCACCATCAGCATCTCACTGGTTCAAGTAGAGGGTCCTTCAGTCATTCACATGGAGTTTGGCCCCAGAGAGATCACATTATGCACAGCAGCTGAGGTTTCATCATCTTGTGACTCGAGACTCTTAGACCTTTGGATAAATTCCCCGATGTCCCTGGGCCTCCATCTCTTGATCAGTAAAAGAGAGATGAGTTCCCTTGTGGCCCATTGGGTTAAGAATCCAGTGGCTCACGGGTCACTGCTGTGGTGTGGGTTTGATCCCTGGCCCCGGAACTTCCACGTGCCCTGAGTGCCGCTGAAATGAAGCACTGCCTCGCAGGATTGTTGTACAGAGAAAATGAAATCACGCACATAAGAAGTACAGGGCACACAGAAGTCACCAGCAGGGCAGAGCAGCCTAGCGTTGTTGTACTGAACCCCCACAATGTTTGCTCCTTGTTCTTGTTCCTCGGGTACCAATATTTAAAAATTGGGAGATTTCATATAAAAGAAAACTGTGTGCATTCTTTTTAGAATTCAGAACACCTGGTAGCTCTACCCCCTCCACCCTGGCCTGGCAAAGAACTAGTCATATCCTGTCCCTTTTAGGCAGGGCATGATCTCTCTGTGGCCCCCATCTCCCCATTTCTACATTTATTGTGAACCTGACCGGCTCTACCCCTTCATGTCAGCACCCTCCAAACCTGCTCGCTTGCACCCCTAGAGTAGAAATAAACGATAATGTTTAGTGCATACCCCAATATATGTGTATTACTATGGAGCTATATTTGTGGACTGCTTGTGACTAATGTGTCATGGACATCGTAAAACATTCATAAACAATAAAGATATTATAAGGACGCAGTAAGAAACCGAGAGGTCCTGTGATTTTTCTCCTTGCACACTGGCGGAGTGGGCCTGCTTCCTCGGCAGGGCCCAGCGGGGAGAGAGTTCTCAGAGTCCTCTGGGTGGGGGAGCAGTCAGGGTTGGTGACACCGTTCCCTGGAGGGCATCTGAAATGTGAGACTGAAACCGTCCGCACTAACGGCCTGAACCCAGTCAGAACACACACTAGGACTTGAACCCACATGCCAGGACTCAAACCCAGTCTAAAGCCACATTGGGATTTGAACACACGGTTTTAAATTAGAATTACCCTGTGTCTGGACTCACTGAAGTTCAGGTTCTTCATGCCGCCACACAGAAGGAATTCAACGAGAAACAAAGCGACAGGCAAGAAACAGACTAATCAGGATAGGACGCTTGTGAGAGACGTAAGCGGGCAAGCAAAGAAGCTCTGCCCCAGGACCTGGTGGGCTAGTTTTATCATCCTAGGGGAGTGGGGCTTGGAAAGCCCTGCCTCTTCCTTTCCAGGAGCAGTAAGGTAAGGTGTGTCTTCAAATCAGCTGAAGGGCGGTCCTCAAACTCTTGCCCTTGGTCTGAATCTGAATGCAGACCTCATCCCATCCCCACCCAACAACCTGACCCAATTCTCGCACATCCACTAGTCAAGCAAGCCTGCCTTGCGCTGATGGCTTTCTTGAACTTATAGTCGTCTCCCAACATCCCCCGGGTTTCCCTCTATCTGTGATCCCCTATTGGGACTTCTCCAACCACCTGTGCCTACTCCAGCTCTATCAAGATCACACGTTCTCGGAAGAGGCCGTGGCTTTCAGTGAGCGTGAGACCAGTATGTCTGAGGGTTACATACACTCTGCTCTCCTGGGAGGTTTCAAGCAGGTGGAAGGAGAAGCAAGAGATGATTTAAAGGGGGGGGGGGCGCTTCTGGGGGTGCTGACAACTCAGTTCCTGCAGGGCCAAGGGGAGGGATACTCCTCCCTGTGAGCTAGGAAAGGATGTTCCAGGGGATATGGGCTGTGTGTGTGTGTTTGTGTAGGAAAAGGAAGATTTTTAGCCCCTGGGGACCACCCTGAGTTTGTAGTCCCCATTACTTCCTTCGAGTCTCCCCTGCCCCCAGTCCCAGCTATCTTCAGAAAACAGGAGTTCCCATTGTGGCTCAGCAGATTAAGGACCCGATGCAGTCTTGATGAGGGTGTGGTTTCGATCCCTGGCCTCACTTAGTGGGTTAAGGATCCAGCGTTGCTACAAGCCGCCACATAGACTGCAGCTGCAGCTCTGATTCGACCCCTAGCCTGAGAACTTCCAAATGCGGCAGGTGCAGCCATAAGGAAGGAAGGAAGGAAGGAAGGAAAGAGGGAAGGAGGGAAGGAGGGCAGAGAGGGAGGAAAGAAAAAAAGTGACCTGAAGAGATAGTTCCGTTTGCACTAAGATGCTGCTGGCCTCCCCTCCCACACATCTTTCCTGACCACCTACCACAGCAGTGACATAGTGAGCCCTGGGTGTTGGAGGACAGGTCCCTGGCTTCCCAGGGCTCCCGTGTGCCCATCCCCATGCCAGTGCCAGGGGACAGAGCGACCTGAGGGACAGATGATAAACCAGCAAGTAAATAACAGGCTGGTGTCAGATCACTGTAAGTTCCAGGAAGAGGATCCACTGGGTGAGAAGGAGTCTAGCTGAGGACTGGGGAAGGGCGGACCTGATTAGGATGTCAGGGAAAGGGGGTAATAGGGCAGAGCTACCCAGGAATGGGATCGCGGGGACGAAGGTGCTAGAGTGGGATGCTCGAGGGGAAAAAAAGACCTCTACGGCTGAAGCAGAGAAACAAGGGGAGTAGGGAGATTCAGCTGGAGAAGAGGCGGGACCAGCCTTTGCAGCTGATGTCCGCTTTCCGAGAAAGACCAGAGCGCTCCATGCCAGAGGCGGGGAGTCACTTGATAGGAGATTCCTATGTTTTTAGGTGGCCACTCTGGCTGCTGTCTGGACTCCAAAGGGGCCCAGTCCAAAGACACGTACAGCTTTCTAACTGGGGGCTCCTCGCATCCTGGGGCCAGATCTTAAGATGGAGAGGAAGTGCTGTCAGCTCCTCCAAGAGCGTAAGGCGGTGCCCCGTCCTCCCATTGCTTTGCTCCCAGCAGCCCCCACAGTACGGCATCCACCCCTCCTGCTTTCATGGGCAGCCCCAGCCCCAGGGGAACTGGCCAGACAGAAAGGGGGCTGGGTCATGACATTGCTCATGACACAATTTTAGTAATAAGCTCCCAAATCCGTCACTAACTAAATTGGGGGATGCTGGAAATGAGATTCCATCGTCCGTATTTAATGGACACCTCACAGTAGGTTTTGTTGTGTGTTTCAAGGGAAGGTATTTTCGAATGCAACCTGTTTTCTTTCCCTCCTGCTCTAGTTAAGGCTGATTTTACCAGTGGGCAAATTGCATACATTTGGATCCTTGCCATGCTAAATGCTGTTTATTTTGGAGATCTGTCAGAGGCAAACCCATGGAAGACAGGGGGAATTCTTATTTGAAAAGGCAATTCTCATCCAAACAGATTGAGAAGGAGAGGAGCAGTGTGGATTAAAATGTGCCGAAGTGGTAATGCCGTTTATCCAGTCTGCCTTTGTTACTTTGTGATTAAATGGTATTTTTAATTAAGTTTCATTGGGAGCCATAGGTATCTCGGTGGTGAAATCAATTTGACAACCATAAAGGGGGAGGGAAGGCCCAGGAGTGTTGTAATGATTGCGGCTGCGGCTGCGGCTGCGGGGAGAGCCAGGCAGCTTGAAGAGGCTGGTGGGGCGGGGGAGAAGGGGAGGGACCAGGGAGGCCGCCAGGGACGACTTCCTGCAGGATGGCCAGGGTGCCCGTCCAAGCTTGCTAACCGCATCTGGGGGACCAGTTGCAGGGGTTGTCAGGAAAAGGGGTACACCTGGCTGTCTCGCCTACCCAAGAGGCCCCAGCAGATTCCCAGTCTGTCTGGGAATTCCAGGACAGTGTGCAAAGGGTCTGTTTCTCGTTTCTCTCTTATTAACAGGGAGAAAGAGTGAGCGCCCCTGCCCCCGAGCTACAGCCTAGAAGGACCGGACCTCACCCCGGCCTGGCCTCTGAGCAGGGCTGCCCCACCTTCCTTCATGACCCCTGCCTTGCTCCCAGGGCCCTCCCGCAGAGGCATCACAAGGGTCCAGCTGTCATGCCCAGATCCTCCTCCCGCAACTGAAAACTAGTCCCCTTGGCACGCCTGCTCCGTCTGTCCCATCACCAGTGATCAAAGTTTCAGAATCTTCCTATTCCCCGGTGGTAGGGGAGGCTTCTGGCTGCAGAGTCCTGGTTCTAGGTGGGACCCCAAGGCCACACCCTCACCCCTTTGCTTTCTTGTCTGCAAAATGGGAATGAGAGCAGTGTAACTAGCACTAAGGGGGTTGTGAAGATGAACTAGGTTGATGTGCATATGAATGATAGTGCCTCCAGCCAGGTCTGGTATATTTGGGTCTTCAGTAAAATCCCAGCTCTAATGACCATTATCCCCGGTCTCCTGTGATAACAGTTGTAGCCCTGTGACTCGGGTGGGCAAGCCACTTGACCTCTCTGTGATCCAGTCTTTGTTTATATAACGCCTAACCCATCGGAACGTTCCATCACCACCATCATACATATTAATGATTCACATCGTGTCTCCTACTTAGTCGCAGAACAATATGTTACCGCCCCATTCTATCCCATTTGCCTCTCACAGGTTCCATTTTTCTCTCGGCAGATGGCGTGGACCTTTTTATAAATGAGATACTATGAAAAATGATCTCTTCATACTCCCCATTACTACAAACAGGATTAGGTCACCCCTTGCAATTTTAGATTTGCTTTAAAAAAAAATTCTTGCCATCACCTTTTAATGGATGATCTGTGTCCAACAATTGTTTATTGACTCTGAATGTCTAAGTACCAGGGTCAGTCTATTTCCAGGGGTGGGAAGCATTAATTAACTCCCAGCATTAGATTCAGTGATTCTTTTCCAATGGATGCAGTTCGTGACTTTGCTTGCATTTTCTTTTCATCAGTCCTGAAAGAATCGAGGTAAAATAGTTCCCCTGCACATGTGTGTCAAGCTAAATGGATAACAGCAGATACAGATCTGTTTGCCTGTCTGCACTTGCCTTTAGACAAAATTCATCAATTTTACAAAAGCCACTGACTAAACATGGCACCAATACAAATAAGTGCTTCGAGCAAGTGGGTTTTCCCATTGTTTTTAATCTGGTAAAGTGCTGGAGCTTCCTGCTGAGAGATGGGAAGTGCTGGCTTAGGACAGCACTGTGCCCCACAGATGGGGGCCAAAAGGTCAAGGCCATTCTCTGGGAAGTTTAGGAAAATCTCAGTGGTTCCGGACCTTGTGTTCTCAGAGCCATTCCAACCTGCTTGGCTGAGTGACCGCCACTGGAACTGGTCCCCAGTCTCGTCTTAAGGATTAAATAGAGACCCCAGATTGGCCATCCTTTAGTGGTGCCAGTTTCAAAGGTCCCCTGCTTGTCCTTCAGCTTCCAAGTCACAGAGGGAGAGAAGGGGTCTGCAAGCTGCATGAAGCTGACAGCAAAGACCCACCAGCGCTGCGAAGGCTGCACCTTTCTGAGGGGACAACATGTGGCAGGACTTTGTAAACACCGTAGCCCTAGGCAATCCCAAGGAAGAGGGATGGTTATTATTTATTTTCATTTCCATACATTTATCACTTCTTTTTGTCTTTGGGCCGCACCTGTGGCATATGGAAGTTCCCAGGCTAGGGGTTGAATCTGAGCTGCAGCGGCTGGCCTACACCACAGCCATGGTAACTCAGGATCCGAGCCACATCTGCAACCTACATTGCAGCTTAGGGCAACCCTGGATCCTTAACCCACTGAGCGAGGCCAGGGATCAAACCTGCAGCCTCATGGATACTAGTTAGGTTCGTAACCCGCTGAGCCACGATGGGAACTCCTCCATATATTTATCAGTTCTGATCAGGCCAGGCCAATCGACACACAGGGACATCTGGCTCCCTTTTGGGGCCACAGCGAAGCAGCCAGAGCACAAGGAAGTGTAGACCCTCTTGCCCAAGAATTGCCTCAAAGAATATGACTAAGCCTCTTATTTTATATTTAATAACATATATTTATATTATATATTTAATAACATATATTTATATAATATATATTTAATAATATGTTATATATTGTATAAAGTATATAATATATAATATGTATTTAATAAGATGTATTATATTATATGTTTAATAATATATTTATATATACTATATATTTAATGACATATTATATTTATGTTATATGTTTAATAACATATACCATATTTATATATTATATATTTAATAGTATATATTATCTATTTTTTCGGACACCAGCCACCCTGCAGAAATACCTCTCCAGAGCAGAGGAATATCCAGACTTTGCTAAACTAACCTTGGGGCCTGGGAACCCCTGGATCTAGGTAGCCGGCTGTCATTTGTTTTGTGAGAGGTCTACTGTCCCCCAACTGAAATCGCTTTTTATCTGTTCAAACAGGACATCCCGTTTTTCACTTCTGGAGCAAGCGCAGTTAACCTATCAACCCCACAGCCTCCAAAGGGCCAAGTCAATTTCTCAGGGCAGCTAAGGCTCGGCTCATAACTTATCCAACACAGAGAACGCTATTTCTGGTCACCCTCCCGCCCTGGCCCCCCCACCCCCAGCTCTTCAGACAGAGATTTCCAGTTGATTACGCCTTGATTAGAGTCAAGAAAGAAGCACGCCAGGTATATAAGTCTCCCCCCGTCCTTCCTTGACTGCTCCCCAGCCGGGGTCAGGCTGAGAGGGCTCTTGCTGAACATGGAACAATCAAGCCCTGTTTACCGTGGACGTTTAGTTTTCTTTTCTCAAAATCAAAACCGAGTTTAGTAGGCAGCGTCTTTCATACAGGCCTCTTGATCAATGGACTGATCTGTCAGAAGCCATTAAAGCCCCCATTAGCTTGAATGCATTCAAAGCTAAACTATTGGATCATTTAAGGGCCGCAGTGATTGTTTTTAATATACTGTACATTGATTTCTCCCTGTGAGCGGCAACATAAGTTTGAAACTAACTGTGTATGACTAAGGCTTCATTTGCTGTCTCCAGTTCTCTGTGAAAAGCATGGTTTCACTTCGACCAGAAATGTCTGTGTATCGTTTTTAAAGAGATGCAGACCCTGGTAGATTTCCCAAGGTTTAGACAGGGTTGGATTGTTGTGTTTTGTTTTTCTTTTGGTCCCCCCCACCAAAGCTTTCTCCCGTTTCTTTGTGCCCATTAAGGGAGCTGTGCGTGCAAAATGGGAGAGGTGTCCTTGCCAAGGACCTCAAGTGAAAGGCGGCGGGGGAAATTTTTCTGAAAGCATGAAGCCCCAGCTGAGGCCAAAACGGAAGTGAATGTGACAGCCTTGGGCCAGCACAAGTCTGTGTCCAGCGCAAAGCAATGGAAGAGTGGCTGTGTTGGGGGCATCCTTGCTGGGGCATAGTTTGTTGAGTGGAACGGGAAGAGCCCACCTCTGGCTGCTGTATTGTCATCTCCTGACCCTTCTGGTGCTTCAACCAAAATGGATTCTTCGAACACTCATGGATTCCTTCCTAAATACCAGACTTGGTGCTGGGAACACGAAATTCCTGTCCTCCAAGTCCTGTTCTTTTTTAAATTCTTTTTAGGGCCACACCTGTGGCATATGGAAGTTCCCAGGCTGGGGGTCGAATCAGAGCTACAGCTGCTGGCCTATGCCACAGCCACACCAGACCCAAGCTGCATCTTCGACCCACACCACAGCTCACGGCAACGCCAAATCCTTAACCCACTGAGCAAGGCCAGGGATCGAACCTACATCCTCATGGAAACTAGTCAGATTTTTTTCCACTGCTCCACAGTGGGAACTCCTTCCAGGTCCTGTTCTTAAGCACCATTTCTGGCCTCAGCCCCCTTGCTCATTTAATACAGAGCCCAAGAATAAGAGAGTATTTTAGTTAAGGAAGCACTTGTTACCATATTTACAAAGACATGTGTCCCCAAGAAAAGTTTGTACATTGCACCCATTTTACAGATGGGGCAATTAAAGCCTGGAGGAGAGAAATTAAGCTATTAAAGAATTATAGAAATTGTTTTTCAAGTTTCTGGTATACCTTGAGATTTGGAAGAAGATGCACTTTCTTCAGCCCAGCTCCCAAATAAACCTAAAGTATGAGGAGGAAGAAGATGGTTCCAACTTGCTTACAAAGTGCGAGAATGGCTTACCCCTCCAATTGCAGCCCAGAAAGGAAAAATTTTATGAGTCTAGAAAACAGTTTGTGTGCCATTAATTCCTCTTCTCTCAAGCCATGAAAGTCCACAAAATTTTGGTGATTGTAATTACTCAACCAAGCCACTGGAATTTGTGGTGTGGTTACTCAAATCAGAAGCCAAGATTTATCATCCCAAACACTGGCGGGTCAAGCAGAAGTCACAACAGTAAATTCAAGTGCAGGAGTCAGAAAATTTTAGTCCATAGCCAAAGCTGACCCACCATCTGTTTTTATAAAGTTTTATTGGAACACAGCCACATTTGTTTGTTGACACATTACCCATGGCTGCTTCTATACTCCCAGGACAGAGTTGAGGAGTTGTGACAGAGACACAAAAGCTGAAATATTTACTATCTTGTCCTATACGGAAAAGATTAGCTGACCCCTGGCCCAGCTCAGAGGATTGCTGTATCACCTGCCATCCTTCATGTTAAGCGATTCACACCATGTCTATTGGTCCTTTTTTTTTTTTTTTGCCTTTTCTAGGGCCACACCCATGGCACATGGAGGTTCCCAGGCTAGGGGTCTAATCAGAGCTGTAGCCACCAGCCTACGCCACAGCAACAGCAACGTGGGATCTGAGCTGCATCTGCAACCTACACCACAGCTCACAGCAATGCCGGATCCTTAACCCACTGAGTGAGGCCAGGGATTGAACCCGCAACTTCATGGTTCCTAGTTGGATTCATTAACCACTGAGCCACGACGGGAACTCCCACATCATGTCTAGTACTTAGTAATTACTCGACACATATAAAGATGATAAACCTTATTATGGTATCACAACCCCAACACTCATGCCAAGACCACTGACTACGGCATCATGGTACAAAGCACTCAAGGGCAGCACTATTATGAGGCAAGATGGAATAGGAGCAAAACCGACGGCTTTTCTTGCATTAAAAGAGCCCAAAAGATGCAGGGAGGAGATCAGGGGAAGCCACCCCGGGAGGGTGGAGCCGGTGCCTGCCTTTTCCAGTTCAGGCATCTCGTCTGGACAGAGGGCAGGTCTGCAGGGGAGTGAGCTGCAAGCCTGATCTTCCCTGAACAGACAGGTGAAGAATCATTTCTGAGCACTCCCAAGGCTTCCTGCTCCTGTAACAGTGCTAAGATTATTCTAATGCCTCATTAGGAGAGGTGGTGGTCTGGTCTCTGATTTTTTTTTCCCCCTAGAGGTGGGTGGCAGGAAGATGGCGGATGGTCTGAGCTCTCTAACTTACAGGGCTGACAAGTGCATCACTATAAAGGGCCAGTAAAACACGGTTGCTGCTTATTCGGTGGTTAACTTATCACTCAGAAGCCTCTGGCCCTTAGAGTTTCTATAAAGGAATTCCCAACTGCTCGTTTATGTTCAGACGGTCTCACTGTGATGAAGTTGCCAGGCGTGCCTGGCTGTCCGTTGATTTCTCCTCCATTAGGCAGCATGCTGACCAGTTCAGCTTTGCCTTCTTAAAGCCTCTGCATTTTGCCCCCACCGTCCAAACTGCAGGAATGCCCTGGGTCTTTACTGTCACACTGCCTCTCCTGCTACCTGAATCCCTGAGTCACTCCGTTTTCATTTGTTGATCATTTTCATTTGTTCTGACAGCAGAGTGTTGATGGACCCTGTTTCACTTGTCAAATTTGGTTTCCGTATTGGACTATAAAACACTGGAAGGCAGAGCTCACAGGATCCCATCTTTACTTCCACTTTATTGTATTTCATAATACGCAGAAGAACACTTCATATCTCCCAAAGCGTTTAATATTTATTAGCGATCAATCCAGCTAACTGTAACGCATAATAGATACTCAGTAAATGTCTGTTGGCTGGCTGTTTGCTAAAGCAAAAATCTGTCATCACCACCCCCTGCTTTAAAATCTCGCCTATACTCCCTGCCCCGAAGATTTTCTGGCCATGGCTTACAGGATTGTTTGAAATTTACCCCCACCTCTCTCCAACTTCATCTCTCCAGATTTACTTCTCACCTTATTCCAGCCATACCCAATTTGGCACCATGTCCTGAATTCTTCCCTGGCTCTGGCCCTGGGTCTAGGTGAGCTGGCCTTGATCACAGTGGGACTTAGCAGTAGACACAAGGATAAAGCTGAGAATGGGTGGGGCTGGGAGAATTTGGTCAGCCAAGTGAGTGTCATGAAGGGGCCCTGGACCAAGGGGGCACTGATATTGATAGTCAAGCATATGAGCTGGAGGCCGGCGCATGGCAGCAGGGACTACAGGGGTTCTGCCTAAGATTAAAGGAAGCAGAGAGCACCCCTAGAAAGGAACAGACAAACCATCCATTTGAGGTCCACGCTCAGTGCAGCTCTAAGAGCAAGATCACAAAAGACAAACTGCCTTGGCCAATGGAAGCTGAGGGAAGACTGGAAGGGCTCAATGGACATGGATTTGAGTTGGCAAGACTAAGATCCTGTTGACCTGGGGTCATAAGGCTACTCTACTAATCGAGTGGGGTTACCACTGAGCCACGACGAGAATTCGCCTGTGCTTTTTTTTTTTTTTTGCTTTTTAGGGTCACACCCACAGCATACGGAGTTTCCCAGGCTAGGGGTCAAATCGGAGCTACAGCTGCCAGCCTACACCACAGCCATAGCAAACACCAAATCTAAGCTGCGTCTGCAAACTACACCGCAGCTCACGGCAACGCCAGATCATTAACCCACTGAGCAAGGCCAGGGATTGAACCCGCGACCTCATGGTTCCTAGTCGGATTCATTAACTGTTGCACCACGACGGGAACTCCCCTCCCATGCTTTCTTTTTTAAATTTTATTTTGATTACAGTATAGCTGATTTAGAGTGTTGCGTCAATTTCTGCTGTACAGCAAAATGACCCAGTCAGACATATACATACATTCTTTTTCTCATACTATCTTCCATCATGTTCTATCCCGAGAGACAGGATATAGTTCCCCGTGCTGTACACTAGGACCTCATTGCTTATCCCTTCTAAATGTAATAGTTGGCATCTACCAATCCCCAGCTCCCCCTGAACTAACAAAAGTATAGAGCTAGAGGGCAGAGTGGTGGTTGCCAGAGGTCAAGGATGGGAAGGGCTATCCAGGAGGAGCACAGGGAGACAAACAGCCATGGAACAGTTCTGTATCTTCACTGTGGGGGGCGGTCACATGACTCTACCCATAAGATAACGTTGTGTACAACTGTTTACACTCAGACACACAACTATGGAAATCTGAATCAGCTCTACAGATGCTAGCAAGCTCAGGTTCCTGGTTCTGATACTACAGGACAGTTTGATACTGTATTCCGGTTCTATAAGACGGTACTATCCCTGGAAGCCGGCTGGAGAGCACAGAGGACCTCCCTGTACATTTGGGGAGGAAACTTTCGGTGAATCTATAATTATTCCCTAAGGAAAAGTTTTTAAAACATGGCTAGGCTGGATAATTTATAAAGATATTGTCCCCATTCCCAACGTGCCACCTCCCTAGGGGACTCAAGATGGTCACCGTACATGATTTCTTACACCTACGATGCGATTCCCTCTTGAAACTCAGAGCTCGTTCGTGCTTGTAGCTCAGAACAGCACCCATCCCACGAGACCCGGCCTCCCCTGGGCATTTGCTGCTGTGTCCGCGAGAATCCTACCTGAAGGAGACCGCTGGAGACCACTCGCCACATTCACTGGATCAAACTCTTTCAGACAAGGTCACAGGCATTTCCAGTCATCTGCAGACAATAGAGTTGTAAGCCTCTCTTACTTTTTTTTTTTTTTGCTTTTTGGCTTTTTAGGGCCGCACCTGTAACATATGGAGGTTCCCAGGGATCTAATCGGAGCTATAGATGCTGGCCTACGCCACAGCCACAGCCACGCCAGATCCGAGTCCGCGTCTGCAACCTAGACCACAGCTCACGGCAATGCCGGATCGGTAACCCACTGATCTATGCCAGGGATCAAACCTGTGACCTCATGGTTCCCAGTCGGATTTGTTTCCCTTGAGCCTCAACGGGAACTCAAAGCCTCTCTTACTTCTGATATCTGCTCCCCTAGTGGCTGAAGTTGGTATGGCGGGTCGGGGCGGGGGGCTTGCTGCAGCTTCCTGATAGGAGGTGCCTGCCCACTGGTAGGTGGGGCTGATTCCTATCCCTCTGGTGGGTGGGGCTTTGTCTCTGGGTGTGATTAGAAGCCGCCGCCGTGTGTCTCCGGGTTCTTTAGGCAGCCTGTTTACTGATGGGTGGGGCTGTGATCCCACCTGGATTGTTTGGCCTGGGGCTTCTCAGCGCTGATGGGCGGGGCCAGATTTTCCCAAAATGGCCACCGCCAGAGGAACACAGCTGATGAATATTCCCGAGAACTTTGCCTCAGGTGTCCTTCCCCGAAAACGAGCCACAGTCACCCCGTTTTCCCAGGAGGTCCTCCAAGAACTGCAGTCATGTCCCACCCAGACCTATGGGGCCTCTGCTTTGCCCTGGGACCCAGTGCGCATGAAAGCCTGTGTGACCCTTTCAAGAAAGGTCTGTTTCCCCCAGTCCTGTGGAGCTCCTGCACACAAGCCCCGCTGGCCTTCAAAACCAGACGCTCCGGGGGCTCTTTCTCCCTGTGCCCGATCCCCAGGCCTGAGGACTTGACGTGGGGCTCAGAACTCTCACTCCTGCGGGTAAGTCTCTGTGATACAGTTACTTTCCAGTCTGCGCTTCCCGCCGCGGGAGGTAGGGGGTTGCTTATATCGCGTAGTCGCCCCTCCTACCTGTTGACGTGTCTGCCTCCTTGTCTTCTGGAGTAGGATATCTTTCTGAAAGTTTCCAGTCCATTTGGTTGAAGGTTATTCAGCATTTGGTTCTAATTTTATTGTTTTTATGAGAGAAGTTGAGCTCCAGTCTTTCTGTTCCGCCATCTTAATCCCGTCTCCATCTCCAGTCGTCTGAAATTACTTCTTAACCAAGGCTACTTGGAATACACTGACCTAGACCGTGCTCTTAAGTGCCTTTTTTTTTTTTTTTTTTTTTTTTTTTTTTTTTTTTTTTTTTTTTTTTTTTTTTTTTTTTTTTTTTTTTTTTTTTTTTTTTTTTTTTTTTTTTTTTTTTTTTGCTTTTTAGGGCCACACCTGTGGCATATGGAGGTTCCCAGGCCAGGGGTCGAATCAGAGCTACAGCGGCCGGCCTTAGGCACAGCCACAGCAACGCGAGATCTGAGCCGCGACTTCGAACTACACCACAGCTGAGGGCAACGCCGGATCCTTAACCCACTGAGCGAAGTCAGGGATTGAACCAGTGTCCTCATGGATCCTAGTGGGGTTCCTTAACCACTGAGCCATGAAGGGAACTCCCAAGTGTCCTTTGAAACCCATGGAGGGAAACGATAACTACCATAAGGGCCAGGCAGTGTCCCAAGTGCTTCCCATAAATGTCTCACAACATTTGCACAGCAACCACATCTGGCAGTTACTATTTCTCCATGTAAGGAAATTTAGGCACAGAGAGACTAAGTAACTTGCCCCAGATCACACAGCTAGTAGCTAGTAGAAGTGGGGTTTGATCCTGGGAACTCAACCTCTTTTCCAGGTTAACCTAAGCACCATTCTCAATGCCATCCAAATTACTGGTTCCACCAAACATTGAAGATACCAGATCTGGTAAATGCAGGAGCCAGAGTTACTTCCAGCTGTGGCTGTGTAAGAGCCATGCATTATAACAGAATGATTAGATACCTGGGCTTTGGGGTAAATCATAGTAGATTCCAATCCCAGCAGACCCCCAAAACACACACAGACACACACAACTGTGTGACCACTGGCAAGTTGCTTAGCCTCTCTGTGTCCCAGTCTCCCTTCAATTAAATGGGACTACTAACAGCACCTGTGACATCTAACAGCGGCTATGACAGAAGATTGTCTGATGGTTAAAAACATAAAGTACACAACGCTCTCAGCATAGCATAAGAATAGTTGCTCAAAACACAGAAACCTAGGTTTTCAAGGGAAAAAGCTTGCTCTTTGGTGCTGGGGGATAATTAGTGAAGGGGGGGCAGTTTTTCTCTTATTGTATAAAAGAGCACTTTCTGATCCTTGATGAAAAAGCAAAGGCACATCTCAAGGATCCTGCAGTTTGCAATCAAGCACTTTGTAGCATGGAGGTGGTCTAATGAATGTGTCCCTTCTGAACAAAGCGGGCAATGGCTTTGGATGGGACCACCTGCAAAGATGGCAGGGATGATAAGGTAAACTGATTCTTAAACAATTCTTTTTTTTTATTGTTTTTTTTTCGTTTTTGTTTTTTATTTATTTATTTAATTTTTGCCGAACCTGAGGCATGTAGAAGTTCCCAGGCAGGGATTAAATTCAAGCTGCAGCTGCGACCTGTGCCACAGCTGCAGCAACTTCGGCTCCTTAACCCACTGCACTGGGCTGGGGATAGAACCCAAGCCTCAGCCGTGACCTGAGCTACTACAGAGACTATGCTGGATCCTTAACCTGCTGAGCCACCAGGGAACTCCAAGAATGTTCTTAATATTCTTTAATACTCTTTAAAAATTTGTGTTCGACTTTGTGGAAAACTGGAGGAGACATTTTCCCCCTGGAGGAAACTTTTATTTTTGCTCTTGCCTCGTTGATCTCATCTCCTCTGACCCTCTCCACCCCTACCTCTGATTATTACTCTGCATCATTCACTCTGGCTTCCCTGCACCAGTACTCGCCTACCCCAGGGCCTTTGCACATGCTCTTTGCTCTTCCAGAACCCTCTTCTTCCAGATACCCACATGACTCCTCACCTTCTTTAGGTCCTTCTTTCAACTGTCACCTTCAAAGTGAGGCCTTTCTTGACCACCTTCTACACAATTTAGTATTTGAATTTTCAGCATTTCCAAAATAACTTTGAAAAATAAAAGCTTTACTGAGATATAATTTACACACCATAACCAAGATACTAGTTTTAAAGATGTTAATTTTAACCTCCTCTGGTTTTATGGATGGTATTGAGCGAATTCTGAAATGCCTTGTTTTAAAGTTTCTGACATCAGGTTACGTCTTACAATAATGGCATGGCAGTTTAATGAGCAGAGTTTTACTTTTTTCTTTCGTAGCCGTTCGTAAAATAATGATGAGGCTTAGAACCAAGGGCATCTTTGCCTTGATAAAATATGGCATCTAAAGTTTCCATCACCATTTATTCTAAGGTACTCAGAGTACAGGCTTCAGCTGGAGTGCTGAAGAAGACGTAAAGTGCATTATTAAACTGCAATAGAAAGAGATTGCTTTGGGGAGGGCGCACTGATTCTGCAGTCACTTCTAAGTTCATCTGGACTGGAGGCTGGGAAATGTTTTTGTTAACTGATCAGTCCTGCGCTTCTGTTTAGAAGCTTTTCCTTGTCTGGAGTTCCCATCGTGGTGCAGTGGAAACGAATCTGACTAGGAACCATGAGGTTGCGGGTTCGATCCCTGGCCTTGCTCAGTGGGTTCAGGATCCCGCGTTGCCGTGAGCTGTGGTGTAGGTCTCAGGCGTGGCTCGGATCCCGCGTTGCTGTGCCTGTGGCATAGGCTGGCAGCTGTAGTTACAATTAGAACCCTAGCCTGGGAACCTCCATATGCCATGGGTGAGGCCCTAAAAAAAAAAAGGAAGAAGAAGCTTTTCCTTGTCTTCCCTCCTGTTTCTCTCTCTCTCTCTCTCTCGTGCTTGCAGGGGGACTTCTTTGGCGAATGTTAAAAACAATCATAATGAAAAACCTTCACTCAGTCTTTGAAACCTGACATCAGGGTGAATGTGTGGTGGAAATTTGGGGCTCGCTGGGCTGCCACGGGCCGTTTGCATTTAAACAAGCTGTGACTTTGATTTAAGGATTTGACTTGATGGGTAATATATCCATGCAGGAGGTGATGTATATACTGTTTCCATCAGAAATATCAAGTTCGGTGTGTGATGTGTTTATTTCTCTGAGTGGTTATGTATTTAATAAATAATGTGTTTTGTGGGTATTATTTTCATTTCAGTCTTTAATACCTCCACAATATGTCTCAGATTCGGGGGGGGGGGTGAATGACACCTCATAAATTACGAGCTGTTATTAGCTGCTTTCTCCTTGCATCTTAATTATTAGGCTGAAAAGAGAGGGCAGACTTTTATAAGCATTCATATTTTCTGTTTACAAGGCTTTTACTGACGTCTAATAAATTTAATTACCTCTAATAAGAAGAGGAAATGAAGTTCTATTTAGCAAATTCATAGCTTTGAAATGCATCTTGCCTCTTTATGAGCATGGCAAAAACTCCAGGAAGGTGCATGCCATTTAAGAAGCCGTTGCTGGGTTAAACTAACTGCAAAACTGTTAAATTATTTTTGTTTCCATTTTATTGCTTAACCTCCAGGGTAAACTTCAGGCTACCTGATAAAGCAGCCACTCAGGAACTTTAAACTTTACATGCTTTACCCCACAGGGCGGAAGCAGACTCCGGTATTAAAGGTACATTTTTCAAACATAATTTTAGATTTGGAAATTGATTGTGTCTTGACCTACTTATTTCCAAGAGCTGTTCATTCCCAACTCCTTTGTTTTGCTCATATTATAAATCCATTGTTCTTTCTGGAGCACCCCAGCTGGGAAGGGGGTGGTGTGGGGGGAATCAATGCGATGAAGACAGGTTCATTCGGCCACAGCAATGCTATCATTTGAATCAAATCCACAATTAACTGGACTCAGGCTGCAGCAAAGACAGGCCGTGATCTCTGAGCCGCTGTTTCCTACAGAGGGCGGGAGCCAAGTAGACGGCTGGCTTATAAAGATTATGTTTGAAGGGAGAGGGATCCTATAAAATATTTAATGACTTATTTTATGGGGCATCAGATAGTTCATTTGGATTTCTCTTTTGGTCACATAGCTTCTCCAATAACACTTTTTAAGGCATCTAGATTTTCATATATTGTAGCATACTGGCAGGCAGACCCTTAGAAAAAACCATGCTATTTAGTGACAGTGCTTTCTTTTCTTGGTCTTTTTTCAAAACCTAAAAATCACCTGGGGTTAATGGGAAGGGCTTGTGAATGGATAAAGGGTCTTTTAATATTACCCATCTTAGGGTCTCCCTCTCTCTCTCTCTCTCTCTCTCTCTCTCTCTCTCCTGGACTTGACCACATGCTACTCTGAGGCACTCTTTGGGGCTTGTCCTCACCCCTTTCTTCGTCCTCATCGCACACTCTTCATCCTTCCTTTTGATGAGTCTGCAGCTTCATAACAGCCTCACAATCCCTGTCCTTTGTCTATTTGCCAACCCCTTATTTCTGCTCCTTGTTATCTCCCCTGGGACAATGGTGGCAGCTTTCCCATGAGTCTTTCTTCTAGCCTGTTATCCACAGCAGTGGGCAGCACTAGCTTCCTCTTAAAGAGTAAACACATTACCATCCGGTCCTCTAATCTCATCTCCCATCTCTTCACTGGACTCCTCACCTCCCTGAGACCCGCCAAGCCTCTGGTTCCAATCAAATGGGAGCTTCCTGTTTTCCAAATCCACCTGGTCCTTCCAGGGAGCTAAATGGATTCCATTGGTACCTTTGCCAGAGAGATTGCACTGGAGAGTGACTGAAGTGGATTTAAGAGTAAAGACAAAGGAAACACCATGGGTAGACCATTTTATTGTTTCAAATAATCTGTATCACAAAGGAAGAAAAGAGAGGGTTTAGGAAGGATATTTTTAACTATGTTTATGCATATTGGTCATTTCAGTTTTTTCTTTTCAGAATTGCCTGTTTCTATCCTTTGTCATTAAAAAACCAAGTCATTCCTTTGTATTGATTTCTGGGAACTCTTTGTATAGTTTGGATATTATCTTACTAAATTCCGTTTCTTTAAATTTTTTTTTGTGGAAAAACATACCATATAACATAAAATTTATGAGTTTAACCACTTTTAAGTATACCCTTCAATAGTATTGCATGCATTCACATTGATGTACAATTATCACTATTATCCAGCTCCAGAACTTTTTAATCTTCTTTATACTGAAACTTTGTACCTATCAAGCAATAACTCCCTATCCCCCTTCCCCCTGATTCTTGATAACCACTGTTCTACTCTCTATGAATCCAACTATTCTAAGCATCTCATGTAAGTGGAATTGTATAGTATTTGTCCTTTTGTGACTGGCTTATTTCACTCAGTATAGTGTCCTCTAGGTTCATCTGTGTTGTAGCACGTGTCAGCAATTCTTTCCTTTTTAAGGATGTAATATTTTGTTTATTCATTTATCCACTGAAGAATGTTTGATTTGATTCCACTTTTGGGCTAGTGTGAATAATGCTTTATGAACACTGGTGTACTGGTGTATCTGTCCCAGTACCTGATTTCAGTTATTTTGAGTATATACCCATAAGTGGACTTGCTGGACCATGTAGTTGTTCTGTTTTTATATCTGAAGAATCATCATACCATTTTGCTCAGCAGCTGCACCATTTTACATTCCTACCAGCAGCAGACAGGGTACCAAGTTCTCCACGTCCATGCCAACTCTTACTGCTTTCTGTTTTTTGTTTTTTTTTTTTTTTAATATTAGCCAACCTAATGTGTATAAAGCAGTATCTCACCATGGTCCCAGTTTCCTCTTGACCCATTCTTTGCTGCAGGAGAATGAAGCCGTAGTTGTTGACCCTACAGATCGGAAAGAAAATACATTCAGCTTGGCTTTAGATATGAAAGCAGCCCTTAGCAAAGCCATGATATGGCTGAATTCAGTCTTTTATGCTTATTCTTCCTGTGTCTTATGCCCCTTTCCAAATGTCTCTTCTGACAACCCCCCCTTCCCTACCAAAGGGCTCATTTGCACTAACAAGAGAGGGAGACCTCCCAGGAGTATTTGTTGTTTAAACACAAGGAGGCACTCACCCAGAGAAATACACTGCTGATGGCACACTTACAAAAGTCAGTGAAGAAAATGGTTGGGGGTAGGGCACCCCTGAAATCACACAGACAGGAATGCCTCGCAGAAAGAGTGCCCCGTTCCCACAACCCACATCCTGAATCATGGCTCCATCAAGTCACCATGCAGCTGTTTTGTTTACTGGATTTGGCGTTTAGTTCTTTTGGATGAGTTCTTTAAATGACAGCATGATTATACAACTTTATCCAGAAGTTTCCCTGTGACACAGAAAGCTCGACTATAAAGCTCAGCATCTTTGTTGGGACTAAGCCTTGAATTGGGCTGAGATGGAGTCCTAACATTCTGAGATGTTCTGAGGACTCTGCCAAGTGGTGGGTCTGAATCTCTGAGGACTCATGTGGGGATAAGGTTCTGTGATGGAGAACCAGGCAGGGGAAGGTTTAGAAGTTGGTCCATATCATAATTATCTGGTCAGCCAGGCCTTTCGGATTCCACCTTCAAGTGTGACAACCACTGGCTCTGGCAGTGCTCCCAGGTGACACCCAGAGGGGTACCGTGGCTCCTGAGCAGGATGACTTTGGACTCGGACACTTGGGGGGTGCCACCTCCTGTCACTGCGGCCAGTGACACTGGGACTGTAGGAAGGTGGACTCCCCGACTCCGGTCATCTGTTTGCTCTTAATAGCTCTGGGTCTTCTTTTTGGAAGCCAGTTCCAGGAGGCAGCTGTGCCAGAGGGCCACGGCCCCACTCAGGCTCCTACAGGAACTCCCATCACCTTCTTGGAATCTGTGGAAGTTAGCAGGTGCATCCTTCTCTAGGTTAAGTCTGACTTTGATCCTTGTAATCACTGCCAAAGTGTTTTTCTTTAATTGAGATATAATTCACATACCATGAACTTCAGCCTCTGAAATTGTGTCATTCAGTGATTTTTATTGCATTCTCAAAGTTATGCAACTGTCACTGCTAATGGAACATTTTCGTTAGTCCCAAAAGAAACCCTGCACCCATTAGAAGTCACACCCGCTCTCTTCCTAACCCAGCCTCTGGGCAACCACTTATCTATTTTCTCTCTCTATGGATTTACCTACACTGGACATTTCATGTAAATGGAATTATACATATGTGGCCTTTGTGCTTGGCTTCTTTCACTCAGCATAATCTTTCCAAGGCTCATCTATGTGGCGTGATCAATGATTCATTCATTTTTATGGTTGAATAATATTGCATCATGTGAATAGGCCACCTTTTGTTTGTTTATTCATTAATTCGTGGGTGTTTTGGTTTCCACTTTGGGGGTGTGTCACATGAATAATGACGCTATGAACATCTGTGTGCAAGTTTTTGTGTGGATGTGTTTCAAGTTCTCCTGCACACATACCCAGGAGTGGAATTGTTCTTCATATATTAACTCTATGTTTAATGTTTTAAGAATTGCCAATGTGTTTTCCAAAGCAACTAAGCCACTTTATGTCCCCATCAGAAGCCTAGGAGATGAGGTTTCCAGTTTCTCCACATGTTTGTCAACACTTATTATTGCCCATCTTTTCGAGAATAGCTGTCCTAAGAGGTATGAAGTGGTCTCCTTGTTTTTTGTTCTTTTTAGGGCCGCACCCATGGCATGTGGAAGTTCCCAGGCTAGGGGTCAAATCGGAGCTGTAGCCACAGGCCTACACCACAGCCATGCCAGATCCGAGCCGCCTCTGCAACCTACACCATGGCTCACAGCAACACTGGATTCTTAACCCACTGATCGAGGTCAGGGATCAAACCCACATCCTCATGGATACTACTCAGGTTCATTACTGTTGAGCATGACGGGAACTCCTCTGTGGGCCTTTTCAAATCTTCCCTTGGCCTCTTGTCTTCTGGGTCAAGGTTAGACTGAGCAATAGTTTACTCCTCCATCAAGATCGCGCTTTGGATGGCAGAGGGGTCTCCCAGTTTGGCCTTGAATCCAGGCCTGTGTTGGGGTCTTCTAGTCCTGATGCCACAGGGGCAGCCCCTCGGCCTACTCTCCACAGAGCGGATGGTCTGAGCCACAGCAGTCCTCGCCTCTTTGACCAGTTATGGCTTTTGCCCTCTGAAAGGCTCAGGATTCTGACAAAGCCTGCTTCTGGGCTCTGACGGGCTTCATGGTCAGAGCCAGTTGGAGTCCTCGAACGGTCCTTCAGAAGCCCAGTCTGCCCCAGAGCAGGAAGGACCCAACAGGAGTCCTGGGCAGACGGTGGCGCTCGGGAATGTGGGAGAGTCCCTGGTCTATTCAGAGACCGTGTTGTTCTCTTCATTTGACCAAGATCCCTGACATCTGAGATGCGGGGTCTAAAGCTAGACTGTTCCTCCGTCTCTGCTGGGCCACTTCCCTCTCCCAGCTTCCAAGCAGCAGCCTGGGCACAGCCAGACTTCCAGATCTGTAACAGGAGTGAAAAAAGTGAGGCCTTCAAGGAGGGACCCCTGGTGCTTTTCAGGTGAGACCCTTTAAGTCCATTTCCATGTGGCTCGGCCAGTGGATGTGCCCTCAAGTAGATCTGAGAGCCTGGGAGACAAGGCAGGGGTGGGCTGAGAAGGGATTTCACATGGATGGTGTGATGAATTCACCGCCTAATGAGACAGATCTGTCACGCTCCCAGCCTCGTGGCCGCATCCCCAGGATGGATCATGCAATTGATAAGCAGGAGATGAAGCATTTTGCCTCCTTCTCCTTTATTAGGATGTAGAGAAAATGAATCTGATTGGGAGCTCTCCAGGGTCGCCTTGGGCTCGATTCCTTTTTAGCTGGGAGGTGGAGGGTCTGGAGAGGTTAGCAGCCCGTCCCTGAAGCTGTTAACCAGCAAGCTCAGAGGCTCAGGAAAGGAGGGGGCGGACCACAACATTAGGGAATGAAGTTTGCCGTCTGACCCCACCGGCCATAAGGGTTAAGGAGCTGGTGACAACTGACTTCTCAAGTGTGTTTTGTTTGCAGATGGCTTTCTAGGGATTTAGGTGGGTCGTTAGTGGATCAATACTTTTCTCAGGAGCCTCTGACATCCCTGGCTGCTTGATAGTTGAGCCGAGGCAGTTATTTCTAGTGAGCAGTTGTGCCCAATGACGGGGGGCCTCCTTGCTATTTGTAGCCACCATCAGATGGCCTACTCTGTGCCACTCAGTGGGTGCTCTGGGTGTTTGGTGAGTTTGTGTTACTTGATTGGATCATTGTGTAGATGGCCAGGCCACGTGGCCAAGCTCACGTCAAGGGCAGTTTTTTTTTTTTTAATAGCTTTTTAGGGCCACACCTGCTGCATATGGAGGTTCCCAGGCTAGGGGGCAAATCGGAGCTATAGCCGCTGGCCTACACTGCAGCCACAGCAACGCAGGATCCGAGCTGTGTTGGCAACCTACACCACAGCTCACGGCAATGCCAGATCCTTAACCCACTGAGCGAGGCCAGGGAGTGAACCTGCATCCTCGTGGATGCTAGTCAGGTTCATTAACCACTGAGCCACGCGGGAACTCCAAGGAGAGGTGTAATTCTCCTCCCACAGATGTACTGTGAGTCTCACATGGGGAGCAGGACCCTTCTACTGCAGGGCAGTGATTATTTGGAAGCAGAACACAATACACCACAAGGTCTGGGCCAGCAGCTCATGCCATTTATTGAGAGTGGGGTGGGCCGTGATGGGAGGAGGTAGGGAGCAATTTGGGGCGTGGGCACAACATATAACTGTCCCTTCACCAGCATATAACTGTCACTTCAGTTCCCAGTGGGCTCTTTGATCCCACGTTAATTGAATGAGTTGGATATGAACCAGTCTGGGAGAGCCTTGCTTAGAGGCAGCACCAAGCTGCTTTGGAGAAGACAGACTGGATATTCTAGAGACCAGAGGGCATCCAGGTTAAGTTCCCTCAAGAAAAAGGCCGGTAACCCAAACCCTTCTGCTTTGTTCTGCCACTCATTTCAGCTCGACCACCGGGTCTTCGGGGGTGAGCCAGCCCCCCTACCCCCCACCCCTTCTTTGTTCTCTCTCCTCTACTCAGAGCTCAGGGTTTCCAGGGCCTCTGGGGAGGTCAAGTGCTGGTTCCCTGCCCTCCTTTTCAGAGATCAAAAAATGGTTCTCTGGTTGAACAATAGCCCGACCATCTGCGATATGTTAACTGCATAATGGAATGTAACTCAAAAGGGCTTTTAAAAACACGAAGAGAGATTTTATTGTAACTAATCGTGATGGATGGTGAGTGTGGTCACACTAGGAACATAAATCTTTGTGCCAAGCCCCCGAACTGAAAAGCCAACTAACTCCAGCACTCAGAGAGCCTTGTCCTCAGCCACAGGCAAGTCACATGGGAGAGGTTTGGAGACCTCATGTGCATTAAGAGGGCAGACACCCTCCCTCCCTGGGGCCTCTGCCCACCCATTTCCAAGCCCCTGCATGGTGACGTCACTTGGGCTGCCTCTGCTTGAGTGATGGGCTGCCTCTGCTTGAGTGATGGGCTGCCCGCTGCACCCTCCTCGGCTCCTGTGGATGGACCAGGAGGCAGGCTCCCCGGGCTGGGACAGGGCAGGAGCGGTGACAGCTCCCACTGCTCTCCCGTTTAATTAAAGAGAAGAATGAGTCAAAGACCAGGGCGAGCCCTCAACAGAAAAGTTCATGTGTAATAGCTGCTCTTGTTAGTTCTGCTCAGTCTTTTTGAACTGTCTCAGCTCCTGCAAATATGGCCAAGGCTCTTCCTTCATAAAGTTGATTAGTCAGGTCAGGGGTTTATGGTCATGGGTGATGGAACAAAAACACTAGACTTAGAAGTTCTGGACTCAAGAATTAGTTCTACTGCTCTGTGACTCTGGGAAAAGCTATTTAACTTCAAAAATTTCTATTGGAGGAGTTCCCATCGTGGCTCAGTGGTTAACCAACCCAACTAGCATCCATGAGGACATGGGTTCAATCCCTGGCCTTGCTCAGTGGGTTAAGGAGCTGGCATTGCCGTGAGCTGTGGTGTAGGTTGCAGATGTGGCTTAGATCCTACGTTGCTGTGGCTGTGGTGTAGGCAGGAGGCTATAGCTCCGATTTGACCCTTAGCCTAGGAACCTCCATATGCCTCAGGTGCAACCCTAAAAAGACAAAAAAAAAAAAAAAAAAGGAAAAATTTCTATTGGGGAGTTCCCCCTGTGGTGCAACAAGATCAGCGATGTCTCTGCAGCTGATGAGATGTAGGTTCAATCCCTGGTCCGGTGCAGTGGGTTAAAGGACCCACAATTGCCACAGGTGTGGCCTAGGTCACAACCATGGCTCAGATCTGATCTCTGGCCTGGGAACTCCATATGCTACGGGGTGGCCAAAAAAGAAAAAATAAATAAATAAAAATACATTTCTCTTGGGATTTTGGAAAGGAAGGGGAGATTATTGTTGGGCTTGATTCTCAATCTTAAAACCACCTACCAGGAGCTACATACATTTGTATATGAACTGATTAAGGTCATTTTTAATAACTGAAAGATAATTCTTGCAAATATTCTATGGAAAATTTAAGAGACTATGCTCTTTCTTTGTAGGGAATACAATTTGATATATATATTAGGTCCACCTTAAATTATTCAAATTTTTATAACCTTATTTAATACTCTTGAGTCCTTTTGTCTTAGAATTATCTAGTTAAATAGTTTTTTTTTTACTCTGAGAATCTCTGAATTTAATAGAGTTAACTCCTTTATCTGGTTTTGTATTTAATAATCTATTTATGTATTATGACTAATGTTTGGCTTTCTGTTATTTTGCTTTAAGCTAAGTTGCTTTTCTCTTGTTCCTTTTAAAAAAATATAATGTTTAATTTCTTCCTTTTATTCAAAAAAATCTAAGGGACATACCCCATTTTTCTTCTGGTAGTGGCAAATTTTTAAGTTTTTCAAACATATCTTTGATCATTTTTCTCTGTCATATAAATTGGTATCTCAAACTTTCACATGTGTATAATAGAAAAACATCGTGAATTTGTCTTTTACCTCATTAAATTGATTTTCTGCAATATCCAACCTGCTGTTCAGATGATGGTTTTTAATTAATCAATTGTGTTTTTTCTCCATTCACTCTTCCCTTATCTCAGATTGTTTCTTTCCCATCCTGCTTGCCATAGTTTCTGGATTCATTGTCCTTTGAATATTGTTGAAAAAGCAAGTTGGAAATGTCCTAAAGCTGACTATATCTTGAGATAGGTCTATGTGGCAAAAGAGGGGTTTCTTTTTTCTTTCTTTCTTTCTTTCTTTTTTTTTTTTTTT
>PVHT020000180.1:3252351-3329382 GCA_004024745.2 Catagonus wagneri
CTACCGCCTCATGGACACTAGTTGGGTTTGTTACCGCTGAACCACAGTGGGAACGCCTGAGAGGAAGCCTTTCAGGTGGTCTTTTTCTTGGGCCTGTAGGAGCTTCGAACGTGTCTGCAGCCCTCTGACCACGAGTAGGAGGCCGGTTCTTCCTGACATCTCCCTTCCAAGAAAGGATGGTCTTGTGGGCTTTTGTCAAGGTATCCTGTACTTCGTAGGCAGGCTGCTCTGAAATGGGAAGAGAAATGGAGACCTGGTTTCCTGGACCCTTCCCCCAGGTCTATGGTTATCCTTATGAAGAGCAGTGATACTTGACTATCAAGGTGACACCAGCCAACTCTACTGATTCCTTGTTGCCTTGTGGGATAAACAAAATCACACCGTACAGTATCACTCAGTCAATGTGGGGCCTCTCCCTAGACCATGGGCATTCTCTGATCTCATACAGAGCTCATGATAACAGGTTTCTTTCAGGGACAATTTTGATCTTTTTTTTTTTAAAAGTACATTAGTAGATACAGCATCTCCTGATCTTGAAATTGATTCATCAGCAATCATTATGGCTGTGTACAAAGATCCAGTCCGAGATGCTGAACACACAGTGGTCTTACTTTACCATACAACTAGAAGCAGCCTAGAGGTCCAAAAAGGAAAGGATTGATTGATTGATGAAAGCTTGGTGATGCAGCCTTTAAAAGTAAAGAAGGAATATTTAATGACATGGGAATATTCTCATTGGTTAGCAAGTAAAAAGTCATAAAATCTTATTAGATCCCATTTTTGTAAAAAAATAATATTTGTGTGTGTATAAGAGAGAGAAAGGAGACCGAAATCACTGAATAATAATAAGCCAGTATGTAACTCTCTGGGTGATGTAACTACAGAGATTTAAACGTTTTTATTCTTTTCACTTTCCTGAATTCACTTGTATTCTCTTCAATACACATATAGTCCTTTGGTATCAAGGGGAAAAAGATATATTTTAAAAAATCAGAATCGGAGAATTTCTGGGAACCCTTATAGACATTATCTCCATATTAGATGATTTTGCTCTTTATTTCCCCTCTAACAGAACAAAGTGAGAAAAGCTGAGTATTCTGAACATGCTTGATGGGAAATCACATTGATATTCGTAGTTATAACCTTGAAATAATTTCTGAGTTACCAGAAAAGAAAACCCTAATCCTCCTCTTGTGTATGTGCGTTTAAAATTTGTTTTTATCCTTCTCTGAAAGCTGGTGAGCCATTTATATATGTTACATTGGTAAAGTGATGGAATTCTTGAATTAGAAGAGATTCTAGGGGCCATGGTCAGCTGGAGCTAGCTCGAGGTGGCTTGAGGCATCTCGTCCCAGCCATGCATTCAGTAATGTCAAACTGGTAGCTCGAAATCAGCAACAGTGGGCGTATTGACACCATGGGAATGGGCAGATGCTACTAGTCAGGGACCTTCCCCCTCCAAGAGCTGGTTGTTTATCAGAACACCATGACTTTAGGGACAAGCTAATTCACAGAGGAACCAGGGCTGGCAGAAGCGAAAGGAATCTGCCCAAGGTCACAGGACAACTTGAGGACAGAGCAGGTTTGACAGCTAGGGCCTCCTGATTCCCTCTAGCTTCCAAGTGTCCCACAAGGGCTCTGCCAAAATCAGCACAACTCAGGTTTTGCCAGTGCTTCAGAGAAGCATGCTCATTGCATTCAGGGGCAGGGGAAAAAAAATCTCACTTTAGAAAAAAATTTTCTAAAGAAAATTGAACAGAGTGCCCATAAGCATGGTTTTACCTTTTGCAGATTCACAGAAAGACGTGGAGGGATAACTAAAGACAATTAATCTACATGGGAAACTAAGCACATATCAGATAATTGTTTTTTTTTTTTTTAACAAAAGCTTAACCCCCTGTATTAGACAACTGCATATTCTTACCATCTGGGCAATGATTTGTTAATTAAATTGCTGCTAAAACAATATTTATTTTTCACCTGAAAATCGGCTGAATATCAATCTACAATCAATACAATGTTGCCTGGAGGCATCTCCTGCTTCAAATTTGCTTCACAAATCTGCTGCAGGTAATTTATACCCAGTCAATAAGACATGTTTCAAAAGCCACTTTTCCCTCCCAACAGGCAGCCCTGGTCTAATTTACAATTGGATAAGAACTAGCAAACTATACACACCTGAGTTAAATGTAATTTGTAATAGGATTTTTTTTTCTTTAAGCAGTAGTGAAAGATTTGATTTCGTCTGTTGGGTATGCAAGCAATCTTTGGCTATTTCTGGGACGATAACTGGAAAACATAAATTGCTTTTGTTTCCCTTTCAGGCATCATTTTTTTTGTTGTTGTTGTGATGGGGGGGTACATTGCGGGACAGTGAACATCGTAATTGCCTTCTCCAGTACACATCTGCAGAATCTATGGGTGAGATTTTAAGAGGTGATATGATTGTTTGAGTTTCAGTTTTAAGGCAAGGCATTCTCTACTCCAAGACAATCCCTCCCCTTGTTCCCTTATATTTGGGAGGAGGCAGGGGCGAAGAAAGCAAAAGCTGTCAAATTTTGGCTGAATGAAAGACTTACAAATTAATCCCAGGGCTTGAATTCTCAACAAAGGTGGAAATCTGTAATTAGTGTTAGAAACTGCAATTAACTTATACGGCAGCCCGGTGCACCTTGGGTACATCTTCTGCCTCGGGTGGGTACCATCATTAGAAACGCTCTCCGGGAAGTGGGTCTCTTAGCTCTCCATTCCCCCCCGTCCCCTCCCCATTTCATTCCGCTAGCTGCCAATTTGATTGGTTAAGTAGTTTGGACTGCACAATCCTCTCTTTTTCTTTTGGATTGATGTGTTTATTACTTTTTGTGACAGTGGCTCCCAAGGCAGATGTTCAATAAAGAGAAAAAAAAAATCTGATACAGACCCAAGTCAAGAGAGAAACGGTGGAGATTGCAGAAAATTGGGAAAGTTATCATAAGCATGGAGCTGTTATTGGCGATTTTGCTCCCAGCGTTTGTAGCCGTTGTGTTATTTACTCTTCTGCAGCCGGAAACCTAGCGGGGAATTATTGAAAGCCGAGTTTCTCGAGTTTTAAATTGCCCTTGTTTTTGTGCACGTTCGCCAGCCGCTCATCAAAGGGAGGGCTGAAATGAAGCTCGGAGAGATGGGAGCTGTTCTGTCTCTCTTTCTGTCTCTCTTTTTCCAGAATGAGAAAAGTGGATCTGGCTTCTTGATGATGAGGTTGTGTCTATCTTTTGGCACCAGGGAGAAGGGTCGGGCTTGGGCATGACTGGTTTATGTGACCCTAGTCTTCAGGGTTCCTTGGGGCCCTGACTCCCCAGCCCCACCCCAGCTGCCTGCTCTCAGTCTCTCTTCGTCCCTCCTTGTCCTTCCCCTCTTCCTGCTCATTCCCGCACCCCATGACCACTTACCTGCCCTAGACATCTGCTAGGAACCCCGTCACAAAGTCCTACAAATTAACTTCCCACCCCAATGTCACTGAAAAACATGCTTTTTGTTTTTAAACAATGCCTGTGGCATGTGGAAATTCTGGGACCTGGGATCAAACCTTCGGCACAACAGCGACCCGAGTGACAGCACTAACAGCCCAAACATGTTCAAAAGGGTGCCTTCTAGTGACAGCGCCCTCCATCAGTCCTTCCCTCAAATGGGCATTGAGGGCCCATAGTTTTCCCAAACCTCCAGGTTCCCCATCTCCATAGCTGCTTCTCCAGCCATTTTCATCAGGTTTATGCCCTTTTAATTTTCTTCCTCCGCACAGCACAGGAAGCTCTGCATCAATGAAACTATGCCAGTGGAGAACAAGGACATCTCAATCTGCCTCTTAACTGCATTTGGGAACATTAGACCCAGATAAATATGTTTACAGAGAAGCTCCCTCTCTGGGCCTTTCCTGAGACACAGCTCTGCCAAGTCCCAGAGTTAGAAAACTTTGCTGTTGGCTTTCATCTGTTGTTTCCCAAATGTACCTAGCTGGTGACACCATCATTCTAGAGAGACCGATTGAATATCCTATGGGGCAGGTCTCTTGCTAGGATCTAGGGACACAATGTATAGAAGAACATGTAGTCTTCCTCTTTCCCTTTAAAGAACTCTTCTTGGAGTTCCTGTTGTGACCCAGCAGGTTAAGAACCTGACGTAGTGTCCGCGAAGATGTGAGTTCCATCCCTGGCCTTGCTCAGTGGGTTAAGGATGTGGTGTTACCTCAAGCTGCGGTATAGGTCACAGGTACAGCTCTGATCCCGCATTGCTGTGGCTGTGGTATAGGCCAGCAGCTGTAGCTCCGATTTGACCCCTAGCCTGGGAACCCCCATCTGCTGCAGTTGCGGCCCTAAAAAGAAAAAAAAATTAGGTCTTAGGGTGGATCCTGATCCAATCTGACTGCGTCCTTTTAAAGAGGAAGTTTTAATGTCAGACATAAGCAAACACAGAGAAAAAGACCACATAAGGACGTAGCAAAAAAGTGGCCACCTATAAACCAAGGAAACCAAACGTGCTGACATCTTGACCTTGAACTTGTAGCCTCCAGAACTAGGAGAAAATAGATTTGTCTTGTGTGAGTCCCCCCAGCCTGCAGTTCTCGGTCATGGCAGCTCTAGCAAACAAAGAGGAGATTGGCTTTGGGTGTGGGAAACGGTTATAATTAAGTGTCAGACTCTTGCTGGAGCAGGTAAATGTGTGGACAGTGAGGAAGGAGAGAGAAGAAGGGGAGTGAGCTTGAGCAAATATCCAGGAGCGAGGATGGACTTTGCCCACAAACCCTGGAGCATCCAATAAGCCCTCGTTCTCATTTGAGAGATGCTGGCCAAGATGGTAGCAGCCTGGGAACTTGAGAGAGAAGCATGTGGGTACCACAGCTGGTTTCCTGAGTGGTGACAGTGAGGCCATTGATCCTACATGACTGCCTTTTTCTTGTTTTTAAGATAAAAGGTGAATTTTTGAACCTGTGGGGGCACCACCCGTCAAATATTTTCAGTTATTTCCAACCTCCGCGGTTGTCAATTTTAGGCTTAGAAATATTTGTGCTGGTCTCTGTGGAGGTGGAGTGATGGAAGGGAGAGATGTGAAGACCCTTAGGTACTCATTTCAAAATGCTTTTTTTTTTTTAAGTCAAGAAATTGTCAGACAGCCAAACGATCAGCAGAAGCCTGGAGATGGAATGGGTATTTGGTTGAGGCGAGAAAGAAATACTCTAAATAGCCCTGGAAAATGACCATTAAAACAAACAAACAAAAAGAACCAAACTTCTCTCGGATGTCTGCATCATATAAATCTAATAAGACAGAGTGAAAAATATTGGATTTATTTTTACAAGTTAGCGATGACCTTCCAACCCTCTGAATGGATTCACTTTGCGCGGTTCCTCTTAAGGGCCTTAGGGTGATGACTAACTCATAAAAATAAATCCAATATTTCCCCCTTAGCCATGTCATAGCCAATGTAGGAATTCAGATGATGGGGCAAGGGAGGTGGGTTTTCATTTTGTTTGACCTCCCGTAATGAGAGGCTCTGAACCCTCAGCCCTGGCGGGCCCTCTGGCTTCTGTCTATCCTGTAACCTGTGTACAAAGGAAGAAAAAACAAGGCACCCATGTTGGCACCAAGCCCAGGGCTGGGTGCAGTGGGGACATGGTGGTGGCCAGACAAGGGGGACCAACATACCTGGAGAGAGACATCCACGGCTTCTGGCCCGAGGGAAAAGGCCCTTGTCTGTGGGCAGGAAGGTGGGTTGGTACAAGAGCCTCCTGTTTTCATGGAGAAGAGGAATCCCACCTTTGAGAAAGGGTTCCACAGGAGGGGGGATTGGGGCCCAGGGAATAGTCTAGGTTGGGTCTTCTTCAGGCTGACACCTGAGTGCAGCTTTCTAAGAGATGCTAAGACCCAACTAAGCCCTTGCCTGGATTCCTGACCTGAGATGATACATAGTTCTTATTTTTAAGTTGCTAGGTTTTAAGGTAATTTGTTACACAGCACTAGATAACTAGTGCATCTCATTCCTTGACTGATTGATTTATCTTCTTGTATTTTTAGGGCCACACCCATGGCGTATGGAGGTACCCAGGCTAGGGGTTGAATTGGAGCTACAGCTCCTGCCCTATGCCACAGCCAAAGCAACTTGGGGTTCAAGCCGCATCTGTGAGCTACACTGTAGCTCAAGGCATCGCTGGATCCTTAACCCACTGAGGGAGGTCAGGGATCAAACCCGCATGCTCATAGATACTAGTTGGTTCATTAACAGAACTCCCCCTTCCTTGATTTAAAGCAGAGGATTGCCTATGCTCAGGTTCCTTTGTCCTTAGTGCCACAGGACCTCCAGTGACACTGAGACTCTTCTCAGGGGAGGTACTTGGGTCCTCGAGCCTGATGTCCCAGGTGGGGCAGGGCCCAGCTTTACTCGATGCCGTGCCTGGCTCTGTCACTGGGAATCATGCCCATGTCCTTGTACCTGCTAATTTCTGCTGACACCACTCTGGACTCGGGAGCATTGGAAGTTTATCTGCCACCTGGTGAAGGAGTGTTTCTTTCTCCTTTGGACTCATCTTTCTTCTTGTATCTCGCCCTCCTCAGAGAGCTCAGACTTTGGGGTCTATCCTCCTGGGAGAGACTTAGTGCTGTCCCCTAACACGCTGTTTTCTCTCCTGGGGGTGGTAGTGGTTGTTTCTCTACAAGAGGCTCAGGGAAGCCAGCCTTGGGGGTGGGAGGGAGGGGGCCATGTGTGAAGCTGGGTCTGCCAGCTTTTTATACTGCCCTGAGGACATGTCCATTGTGCACGCCCAAGGTGGGGGTGGGGTGGGGCCATGAAAGCATTCTTCACACCGCTTTGGGGCCACCGCCAGAGTCTGGGCCCCATCCATTAGCAAGGCTCACTAGGGAAGCAAGACACACAATCTTTTATTCCCCAGGTACCTCCCTGGAGTTCTCCCCATAACCAAGGCTCCATTTACAATCAACCCCTTTTCAGTGTAGCAGAGACACCTAGCAATTTGGGGGAGGATGTGGCAAAGCTCCTCAGTGCTATCTTATGTAGGTAACGCTTGCTCTTCCAGGCTCAGGGGTCCCCCGCTCCTGTGGTCGCGGCCAGCGGGGTTCCTTGCTGTTCATCCACACATGAGCTTGTGGATGTTTCATCCTTTGATCCTGTCTGCTCTCAGCCTTTCTCTTTCCACAGTGATGATGCCTACTTTGGGGTCTTTCATCCAACAGAAGTCCCTTGGCCCCCTAGACCTACCCTGCACCCTTGCCCTTGGCTTTATTTCTCCTCCCCCCTTTTAAAAATGCCTATCTTTTTCTAATTATAAAAATAAAACACTTTTTGAGGGGTTTTGGTAAATCTCGAAGTAATTTGTGAGAGTATAAACAACAGTGATGGATGTTGGTATCTCTCTTAGGGGACAGAGCAAGAATAACATGTGCCACCCATCTGGGGTGGAGACAGTCAGGGTTTTTTACGAAGCAGGTGGCTGAGAGGTGGCAGGGTGTCTGTTAGCATCACACAAATTGTGTCCGAGAGACCGGCGCTCAAATCCTGCCCACTGCACTTTTCCAGCTGTGTGTCCTTGCATAAGTTGTGGACCTTCTCTGAGCTTCACTTGGAAGTTTGGGTAATGATTAAATACAATACTAGCCCTAAGCACTGGGCAGCAGTCCTTGGAACACAGCGAGCACTCTGAAAATATTAACGTGCCCAAAACTGAACTCATAGTCAACTGGCAAATGCAGTCCTTTGCAGTGTGTGTACCTCAGCGAGTGGTACCACTCTCCACCCAAAAACCCAGGCCTCATCTTTGGCACCTCTTTCTCCCTTCTGCCCCATAGTCAGTGCAGCTACAGGTCTTATTGACTTCACCCCTGTTCTGTGTGTATATATATAATACATATATAGTATAGATACACATATACACATACATATATATTTATGTATATTATACATATATGTAAATATACATGTAAATACGTATATATGTAAATATGTATATGTATGTGTCAATATGTATATGTATTTATAAATACTTATGTTCATATATATTATATGTATGCACATGTATATACAAAATATATATATTTTGCCTTCTAGGGCTGCACATGCAACATTTGGAAGTTCCCGGGCTAGGGTCTGAATTGGAGCTACAGCTTCTGGCCTACAGGCTAGGCCACAGCCATAGCAACACGGGATCTGAGCTGCATCTGGGACCTACACCACAGCTCACAGTTCATAGCAATGCTGGATCCTTAACCCACTGAGCAAGGCCAGGGATCGAACCTGCATCCTCATGGATACTAGTTGGGTTCGTTACCACTGAACCCCAGTGGGAACTCCTGCTGCTCTGGGTATTTGACAGGCATCCCTGTAGAGCCCTGTCCATCCAGCTACAGCCCACAGGGGCCTGGAGCCCCAGGACATTGCTGGTAGGAACATCAGATGGCGCAGCCCCTGTGGGAGCTGTGGGCAGTTCCTGAACAAGTTAAACACGCAGTTCTCCTAAGACCTAGCAGCTCCACTCGGAGGTGTATACTCAGAAGTATTGAAAACAGGTGTTCCAGGCAAAACATAGAGGCAAATGTTCACAACAGCTCTATGTGCGGTAGCCAGAAGGTGGACACAACTCAAAGGCCATCAGTGGATAAACAAAATGTGGTTTATCCGTACACTGGCATAGGATCGAGCCATAACAAGGTATGAAGGACGGAAATACCATGTGCAGCCTAGGTGAAATTTGAAAATGTTATGCTAGAGAAAGAAGCCGGGCGCAAAGACCACAAGTTATACGATTCTGTTTATACAAAGAGTCCAGAATAGGTAACTCCATAGCGACAGAAAGCAGATGGGTGCTTGCCTGGGATTGTGGGGAGGGGACAGTGGGGAGTGGCTGCGTAATGGCTTTACTGTTTGGGGTGATGAAAAAGTTCCAGCATTACCAAGGGGTGATGGGGAGTTCCCGCTGTGGTGCAAGAGGTTAAGGATCTGGCATCATCTCTGTGGCAGTTAGGGTTTGATCCCCAGCCCCACATTGTGGGTTAAGGATCCGGCATGGCCCCAACTGTGGCATAGGTGGCAGCTGCTGCTTGGATTCTATCCCTGACCCAGGAACCCCCCTATGCACAATATTGTAAATCATCTCTACTTATTATGGCTTAATAAATAAAAGGAGTTCCCTGGTGGGTCAGAGGGTTAAGGATCCAGTGTTGTCCGGCTGGGGTTGGGGCCACTCCTGCAGTGTGGGTTAGATCCCTGGCCAGGGATCCTCTGTATGCCATGGGCGCAGCCAAAAAAAAAGTTAAAAAGTAAACTATTACATTTAGAACATACAGGTAATGGGGTCTGGCTGTACAGAACAGGAAACTGTGTCCAGTATCTTAGGTTAGAGCGCAATGGACAACAGTATGAAAACAACAAGAAAAGAATATACATATCTATATATACACATGGCTGGGTCAATTCGCTGTACAGCAGAAATTGAAGGAACATTGTAAATCAACTGTACTTGAACAAAAATTTTTAAAAATTAAAAAATAAAAAAGGAACTATACACCTAAGATATAAACAATTTATTTATTTATTATTTATTATTGAAGTGTAGTTGATTTACAATGTCGTGTTAGTTTCCCATATACAGCAAAGTGATTCAATTATACAGATTTTATGCGTATGTATATTTTTTCCATTATAGATTATTACAAGATATTGAATCTATTTCCCTATATATATATATAGAAGGACCTTGTTGTTGATCTGTTTTGTATATAGCAGTTTGTGTCTGCTCAAGACATATACAATTTTTATATATCAAAGGTATTACAAAAAAGTTGTCAAAAAATGATGTGTGGTTTCTCCAAAACCTGCATTTTACTGGGCATCCTGTGTGTTATAGGGCAGTTTTGTCTCGGCGCACCGTGGTTCCTAAGGCTGCAGGAGCTCAGAGGACTTCGTCCTGGAGCTCTCCTCCCCACGGGGAGGCCTCTCTCCTCCTTCGGCCTGGTCCCTCCCTTCCCCTGCAGGATGAACGCTAGGATGGGGGTGTCTGTCTGAGACTCTGCCTGGCCCCTTCCTCTTCCGTTTTGCCTCTTGGTCAGCAGTGACCTTTTTGCCCTGCCACCTTGGGCTTTCCTTGCTGGGAGGACCCCAACATGGCAGAGAACCTCATACCATGTCCTTGGACTAGATGAGTGGCTCATCTCAATGTGGGTGAGGGAGGGGAAATTGTGAGCTTCCAGAAGCCACCGGCCTCCCTCCGCATCCTATGTCTGGTTCCAGATGTTCAACGATGGGCTGGTCTGGCCCGGAGCCCCCGGGGCTGCACTGCTGCAGGTCAGAGCTGGTTTCCCCTCCATCCTCATCTTTAATGTAAGCAATATCCTCCCAGAAGGGGCTTCCTAGCACAGCAACTTTGCTGAAAGAGCACAGGGGAAAGTGATGCACTCATGGTCCTAGCAGAGTCAACAGGGGAGGACTGGACATCCTTATTATTATTTTAGGAAAAAACTTTTTTAATTGAGGGAAGAACTCTTTGTCTTCAGAAGCATGGTAAAATTCTTCAGTTTATCTCTAACTTGTTGAAAGTCTAAATCCTCCTTTATTGGCATCATGGGCATCTCTATTTAATAGGAAGGGTGACTAAGCAGAGGCCCTGCCGTGCAGCTGGGTCTGGTCTGAATACCAAAGCGATGACGGTGGGAGGGGGGGGTGCTTGGAGCTGCCTCTCACCCCCAGCAGCCCAGCTCACATGCCCGCCCTGTGGGACAGGAGGTAAAGGTCAGGAACCCTCCACAAATATTTGGAGGGCTGTTCCCCTGCCCGGTGGGTTTGGACACGAGGTAATCCTCTCCTGGAAGGGGCCCCGTAATCCTTGAGCAAATGCCGGCCTAACCGGTAACTCCCTAGCTGAGCCGGGCCCTCTCCCCCGAGGCCACAGCAAGGGGGAAGGTGAGCACCCCAGGCTGAGGCTTGAATGGGGCACACCTGCTAGGAAGAGCTTTTGTGTGAGACCCGAGGCACTGGGGTAGATGGTATTTTGTTATCTACAAAAACATTCATGGAGCCTGTGCTATAGACCAGGCTCCAGGCTAGGCCAGGGCTTGGAGATGGAAGGTGTGGTCCCTGGCAAGAGCCCAGAGTCTGATGAAGAGGGTGGTCTGTAAGCTCCCAGAGGATAGGAAGCATCTTTGCTGCTGGCTATTGGATCCGCAAGAGTGAACACAGTGAATGAATGAAGGAATGAATGAATGACTTGTAATACAATGGGGCCTCTTCTTCATCCCATGGGACCCAGTGGTGACATTAACCAGTTGTCTCTTGGTAGTTTTCTTTCTTCTTCTCCAGGTAGACCTCTAGGCAGCCCAAATTTCAGGCACCTAGAGTACACAGCTGCGCTGGAGGCAGGCAGTATGGCAGAGGGATAAGAGACACAAGCTCCATCACCTGCTAGTTGGGGCCATTTGGGCAAGTGGCTCTGTCCCCCTAATCCTTGGTTTCCTCATCTGGAAAATGGGTTTGTGACTGATCAAATGAGAAGATAACTTTGGCACATAGTAGGTGCTCAGTAAATGGTAATTACTCTTCTTCCTTTCCTTTGTCTTCTTGTGGCAGGCTTGTTTATAAGTCATCAGTAGATTTTTATTCACGCTGCTGCTGAAATCCTACTGCAAATAGGACTGGTTCGGCGGTGAGGTCTCTGGGTGCTCCCTTACCTTGCAGATTAAATTTGGCCAGATGCGTTCTAGGCTGTTGGTGGGATCTATATGTTTTGTTTCTTTTCTTTTTTTTTCTTTTTAGGTCCACATCTGCAGGCATATGGAAGTTCCCAGGCTAGGGGTTGTATCAGAGCCACAGATGCCAGCCTACACCACAACTCACGGCAATGCCAGGTCCCTGACCCACTAAGCGAGGCCAGGGATCGAACCCGCATCCTCATGGATACTAGTCGGATTCATTTCTGCTGAGACATGGTGGGAATGCCCTGGTATCCGTGATCCATTTGTGAAGCATATTCTTTCCCTCCTCTCTCCCCAGAGCTTTTTCTTCCTCATCATTCTGGTCCTTTGCATTAAAATTTACCCCATTGGTAGGCCTGGGTCCTGTGCAACCTGGTTTGGTTCATATATATATATATATATATATATATATTTTTTTTTTTATCAGACTAGGAAGCAGAGAGAAAAGGCAGCAGATTGTAAACTCTTTGAGGAGCAAGACCTTTTCAAAACAAAGGAGAGTAAATTGAAACCATCCTCCCAGAGTCTGGGGTAGGATACAGACAGGCAAGGGTGAAGTAATATTCTCCAGGGAAACATTTTCGTTCAATCCCCTTGTTTTGTCTTTAAACATCAATAAATTTAAATTCTCATCCATAATATATCACTGTGACAATATTATTAATGTCATAATAAAATTTTATATTCTTTCCTAGCTGAGTTACATGATCCCACCCCACCCCATTAGTTTTCCCAAGGCTCTGAGACACACCACCAGATCCCCCTGAGAGATCCAATCCAACTTAGAGACCGAGTCCAACTTTGAGATCAAGTCCACCTTGATCCCCATGAACACCCACAGGCTCTCCTTTGGGTACCATGCACGTCTTGGACATTTGACAGGTTCCTAGCCATGGGGGATGAAGGAATAGCCGTAGAGAACATCTTTCTGAAATAAAGAGTTCTCCTGTGCAGTGGGAGGGTCCCTGAATTCTCCACTGCTTCCAGGAGAACTTGATTTTATTTTTCCACCTTGCAGAATTTTTCTAAATCGAGTTTTGGGAGCTGGCGGGAAACATTTCCAGCTTATTTAGGGAATATTTGGAGGTGCTTGATGTCATGTCTATTTGGTCATGGGTTGACCCTCATAGGTATTGAAATCGGAGGTGTGCATTTGCCCTCATTACAGACACCTCTACATAAGCAGACATGGCCAGGCAAGCTGGCTCTCAGAGCCTCCCAAGAAGAATGCTGAGGGACACAGTGTGTCGGAGACAAAGTCCTATTCTCTGTCTCTTGGGAAAAGAAGTCATCCCCAAGTTGCTCAGACCCGCATGGAGTTGACTTTTCTCTTCACATCACAGTTCACTGAGATTCCAAGCAAGGATGACAGTTCCCTCCGCAGAAAATGCTGTCAGCTGTTTTTTCTTTTTTTTTTTTTGCTCATATGAACAAAATGGCTCCGAATATACATAATTAAAATTCCGGTGTCCTTCAGATCACAACAATGGGTAATTAACATTGTTACTTGTCAGCTGGGAAATACCTTGGGACGAGGCTATCAGAGCCCAGGCGTTTTATTTTGGGCCACATCTCCTGGACAATTGGGGCTAATTGAATCACCTCCACCTCACCGAAAATGAATGGAAAGAACAGGGGACGTTGCTAGCCCGGCTCGCCATCCACTCCGAGAGGCTGCTTTGCTCAGACAATCCCGCGCCAGATCAGAACCTCAACCCTGAGGCGAGGACGGCGGCCTGACAGTCTAATTTAGAAGCGTTGCTTAAAATCTTAATCAGCGCGTTGAAATGAACAGAGGCGCATTTCGACACCATGTTTGTCGTCTATGGTTATCATTTTTAATAAACGTTAAAATGTTTTTACAGGTGTGGAAAAAGGCCCATCCCTGGGACACGGATCTCCTAGGTTTCATTCCCCTCTCAAGAAAAAAACAAAAAAATGTCATCAAGAATGAAGACGTAACATATTCATCAGAGCTTTCCTGCCTTTTATTTTGTGGCTCCCTGGAAGCTATCTGCAATCCTAAGCCCGCGTCCATCTTCTCCGATATCTTGATTGACACATCTCCAAATAAGCCTGTGAATAGCTTTCCGTATTAGCCTCAGAATAATGCGGATGTCAAATTACGGCTTGCAGACTCCCTGACTCCTCTGGAGCCCCAGAATGAATTTTTTTAAATATTTGGTAGAAAAATATTAATTTTGTTCAGGTGGGGTCAAAGTTCATACCATTTGGTAATAAAGAGCCGCAGAGGGTGTTTGCCCGGGGTGGGGGCTGCATTGATATTATTTTGTGCGACAGCTGAAGGCCAGGCCAGCCCTCGGTGAGCCGTTTGGAATTGGCGAGCCCACCGCTTTTTTGGCATTTCTGGAGTTTGCCTTGGGTTTCCTTTGGACAGAAAAGGGAACGAGGAAAGAATAAAGGGAAAAACCTCGATGCGTTCTCTCTCTGTGTGTGCAGGAGTCCTGGCTGATGTCATCTCTAAATATGCAGCTGTAATTGCTCCTCTCGGCAGCAACAAGGGAAGAGACGATCTTCGTTCTGTGTTTTCATCACTGTTGAAACCTCACTGCCGACTCAGCCTGGATTCCCATCCTGCAAACCGCACAGAAGCATTGCTCACAAGCAAGAAGGCAAAGCTTTGCGGTGCTTGCCAGGCTGATAATGACCACTTTTCATAATATTTGTCGGATGCTCTGAAACGTGTGGCTGAGAAAACTCTCATTATTACCGGCTGTTTGCGCAGCTGTAAATATTTAACCGAGAATGCTACCTGCTTTGTGGAAAGACTTGCTAATTACACCTGCTTCTCTCTATAATTACATATTGTCAAAATTCCAGGATAATGACACAACTGTGTCTTCCTCATGCGAGGGATAAATTTATATCGAGGATGGCACTTGCATTTCCATAAGCAATTAGCCTGCACATTTTTATCCCTGTGTTTTCCTGTGATTTTATTGAAATGAAAGATAATGAATTAAATCCAATTAGGGCAGGAAAGACGGCGAGCAACTTGATGTTCATTTTGAACCACAGCTCTTCTTTGTAAGCAACGTGAGGAAGGGAAGTATGTTCTGGCTGAACGATGGTGGAGGCATCCTGATAAATTAGAAATATCAGCCTGATGGCACGGACCCTGCTGAACGGTCCTCAGTGGAGCCTGGGGTTCTCTGGACAAAACGCTTCTCGAAAAGGTGCATATTTCTAGTCTGATGAATGTGAGGTACGGCCCCTGGCTTGTAGCCTGCTTATTGGTGGAATGTCTTGATAAAAAAATGTTCCTTTGGATGCCATCATAAAACCCGAGACAATAATCCATAGTTCACAGGGTCTGTTGAAAAGAGTGAGAGAGCAAGCTCTGGAATTTAGGAAACAGGAGACGAGTAATATCCTTATCTTATTACTTTAAAACAGGGGTGTTCCCATTCTTTGGGAAATCTTAGCTCTCCGGGAGAGGTAGAGAGACACAACCCTATCTAGGCTACGAAAAGGACCCACCTATTTTAATCAGGAGACTGCTCAAAGATGCAGCCTCGCCGCCCCCCCCCCCAAAAAAAAACAGTGGCTTAACGGTACAGGCATCCCCAATGTCTTTATTGCTTTCTTTTCCTTTTTGCTCCGTCACCATCTTCTCTCCACCCTTCTTCTCCCTCTGTATACATGCCAGCGCCTCCAAATGTCAAAAGCAGGGACACGATTCCTCCTTTAACAGCACAGCGATCGCCGGTGTTCTGAGCACTGCGTCATTTCAGACACAGACACATTTCCCAGGATTACGGGCTCCCCAGAACAGTTTTCAACCTGCTGAGGAATTCACTTATTTATTTAGTGGTCAGGACTATTCCTACTAACACTTTGGTAAATATGAGGCTGATGGCATAATTATAGCAGGCGGGAGTGAAGGGAAGAGCAGTGACTTTCGGGCCGGCGGGAGACAGGGAGCTGACAGGCTGCCCTGCTCCGGCCAGAGAACTCTTCTTTTCGATTTCCTCTCGGTGGCTGGGCTGGAGTGTGGCTGCCTAATGGTTTGCTGTCGATACAGTAAAAATGCTCACCCGTCTTTACATCTAATCCATTCTGAGAGGGCTCTTTACATAAACACCCTACACCGTTTCTTCATTTTCAGAAAAGGCAATCAAATAAAATTGAACCGCAGAGGCTGTGGGTACAGTGTTTTTGTAAGTGTGCGTTTTTGAAAAAAGCACAGTGATTAATTTTGAGACACAGCATTTTGTGTTAAGTTGTCTTTGACTATTTTCTTTCTCGCCTTTTTTTTTAAAGGGCTCTGAAAATCAATGCCATGCTTCACTACCATCCGTCTTTATATAGTAATAAATTAAGTGGGAGGTATTGATATTTTTGACTGAGCTTTTAAAATTTACATACTAATGACAATTATACCCTTGTGGCTGTTGATTTCTGCTGCTGTTTACTGCTCGTGACTTGGGAAAGGGGCGGTTGAGTTTCGCCCGCCTGCTCCGATGTTCCTGAGTGTCCAGCACCTCCAGGCGTGGCTCAGATGGAGGGCAGTCGAAACCTGGTCCCAGGGAGGGGAGAGCTCAGAAAGGCCCTGCCCATCTGCTGTCTCCCTCGCTCTCCTGAAGAAGTTCTGCAGGAACTCAGCCAAGGACAGGCCGAATGACCTCAGACTGGGCCATGAATATGGTAGAACTGAGCTCGGGTGATATCGAAATCTTTGCTAATGGTGGGCAGTGGCCCCACCAATCAGCACTGGACCGGGTATCAAGGAGGTCCTTTTGCTTTGCCAGATGTTAACCCTTTAGGTGCTGCATTAAGGGACAGGAGGAGGCCCTAGGGAAAGGGCGGGGCGGTGGGCATTAAAGGGCTTGGGGGAAAACGGTGGTTTATCCACTGGTGCAGAATATCCCAAAATTTAATACCGGTGCATTTAGTCCTGGATAGGAGTCCTCACAGACACACACACACACACACACACACACACACACACACAATTTTAGGAATGTTGGGAGAGTTTTGGATGTATTGTATACACTTCCCATTCCTTAAGAAAAAAATAGAAAAGAATTTGGAAATCCTGACGTGGAATGCCTGGCTTTTCTTGTGCTTCCAAACTATTTCTGATAAACTCTGAGTTGGAGCAAAAACATAGACACCTACCACCTGCCCTCCTCTGGCCTTCTCTCTCAACGTAGGTTAAGGGCCTCTCCTCGGCATTTGGCAAGTGTTTGTTCCGAAGCCGAGAGAAAGCCCTGGCAGAGAATTCGGGGAGCGAGGTCAGGCCTGCTCTCTGATTTTATTTTATGAAACCAAATCCCCCTGGACAATCTAAGTGCTACCTACAGGTAAATGACCGGGACAAAAAAATACCACCACACTGGCACAAAGGCCTCTACTGCACTGACACAGTTATTCGGGGGACTGAGACAGCCTTGATGCGAACAACAGTTTATTTGCAGAGATTAATAGGTCAGTAATATTGATTGTTGGAGGCCTGTTTCATTCTATTTAAGATTCCACAAGCTACAGACAGCAGCCACTCAGGTGTGATTTTTCCCTCTAGAATTTCCAGGACTTAGAGGAGGAGGCAAATCCAGGAGCTGCCGTTCGGCAAGTTCTGTCAAACGAGGTACTGCCGGCCCCATCTCCTGGGCAAGATGCTTGGCTTTTGTTTACATTTTGCCCAGGCAGCAATCAATTGTTTGTTTACATGCCAGCATCCTCCCCCCCCTCCCCGCTTCTAAAGGGGGGTCACCCAAAGGTCCAGGTACCTCTCATGTGGAGGAGCTGGTAAAGCCTTCCAGAATCAACCCTGAAATCATTATGCAGGATTATCCAAATATTAAGGCTGCTAAAAGTTCGGTTTCTCGGATTCCCCGCTGCACGGAGACTGCTGCGTTACATCCAACTGTCCAGGAAGTGCCTTTGCAAGAGCGTCTGCAAAGAAAGGACGGCACATATGAGAGGTGTGGAGGAGAACTCGCTTTCATCAGAGGATCGGCTTTCAGGATGGTCTGGGAGCCGAGAGCATTACTGTATTACACACCGTACTGAAACGCGCCTTGTTCTGATTTTTTTTTTCCCTCCCTCCCACCCCAACCTCCTCTTTTCTTTGAGTGTTTTTGAAATAAAAGAGTTTTTTTCTTCCAAATTGCGCTGGGAGGCAAATTCTTGAACGGTGTAATAGAAAATGTTAGACAATATTCCTTACCGGAGCTATTGACATTTTGGATAGTTGTGACACTTTGATTTTTCTCAAAACATATGGATCAAGCCTGGCTGCCTTATTGGACAGGAAGTCCGGATGAAAGGCCTTCCTTTATCTTTCTTTGTATTTCCCCCCCTCTGTTTGTTCGTGGCTTTCTCTCTGAATATAATCGTGGTTTTCTTAAGCTGTCCGGGGAGTCGTTATTGCCTTACTAAATATTTTATGGTGCACAGCACACTATACCTGCCAACTGCCTCTTATTTGTTGTCAAAAATAAAGGGTTCAGCCTTCAGAGGGGGAGAAAAAAAAAAAAGAGAGATAGCAGGTTTATCCTATTGTTTTTATTTTCAGGTTTCTGGTAGGGCTCCAATGCGGGGGAACACTGGAAATCTGAGTGGAAGTGCCTTTTATTTGCTGGGGGGACGCACGGCTGGCCACTTATTTATTTATTTGTGGCTTATTTATTTAGTTGCCGCACCTTCTTTCTCTATGATTCCCGGCACTTGTTTCTTGGCGGTTTCCCTTCCTATTTGTTCAAAAGGGAAAAGTTCAAAGCGGCTCTGTCAGCTGAGGGAGAAGCCTGCGGAATACTAACCCTCCAGCGCCCGTCTGCGCTGACCTTGAGAGAGGGGCCCATAAACGGTTCCATCGCAGCCCCGCATGTGTATTTGGTTAGACCAGGTCGGGCGGGGTCAGGGCTCACCTGAGGCCAGCGGAGCCCGGCCGACCTGCCCGGGCAGCGGGGTAATGCATTTTTAAAAGGGACATTCTCGCCTCTGAATGGGCCTAATCTGGGCTCTGTTTAAAAACCTGTCAGAATCCCAAGCACACACTCCATAAAATATAAATAAGTACTTACTGTTTGCAGATGTTGCTTGTTTTTTCTAATGTTTGTATTTGAAGTCTCAGAACCCTCACTTCCTGTCGGGCTCCCCCATGCCTCTCTCCTCCGGTTTCTGAAGGAACAAGGGGGAACTTCAGATGGCAATTGCTCAATGAAGACACTTTCTGTCAAATCTGTCAGCGTGCCTGGCACAATTAGCATTCCCTTTTTCTTTCTCTTCTCTCTCTCTCTCTCTCAATCTCTCTCTCTCTCACGCATAGCACTGAGATTTATTTCTCGCCATGGCTTTACCTGGACCTTGGAGGGCCACCTCCCTTGTTAGCAGTGTTTGAAAGAGGCTTAAGTCTCAGGAAGGTGTGATTTTGGAGGCTCTGAAAGGCCATGCTCTGACTCGATCGGCCTGCAATCTGCACCCTGAGATTAATTGGAAAGAATTTGGGCAGGGACGATGGGCACCTTCCGTCACCGTTCCTGGGGAAATCTGTGGATGGGGCTCATCCGTCTGCCACCTCCATCCCCAAGAGTCCTATGGCTAATTCCTTGCACAAGTCTCTGACTAATTTATAGGTGTGTCTAGCTGTATCTGGGCCAGCCGCCCCCCGGATCTGATCCATGATCCCTATGCAGCAGGCTCCCCCGTGCCTCCACTGCATTGCACCCAGCTCACCCCCGGCTCCAAACCCACTCCAGAGTTGCTGGGTCAGAGCCCAGTGGGGAACTCCATCTCTTGCTCTGCATCTGAGTAACCTCTTCTCTCGTCTGCCGTCTCCTTTCTTAGTTTACTGACTGCTGCCCTGGTGGGGCCAGTGGGTGACTTAGGCACACTTCTGGGCATGACTTCTGTAATAGATGACTTTTATAATGATGACTTCTAGAGTTCCCAATGGACGGTGCATGAATAGGGCTGTGGAAGTTGCTATTTGTTCAGCAGCCCTCCCAGGACGCACCCCTATAATATTTTAATAACCTACTCTCTACTCCCCCCCCCCAATATACTTAGACGGCAAAGCCTGAGCTCTCCCTGCCAGCCTGTGAACTTACTGAAATCAGCAGTTCAGGCTTTTTTTTTTTCTTTTTAGGGCCACACATGCGGCATAAGGAAGTTCCCAAGCTAGGGGTCAAATCGGACCTATAGCTGCTGGCCCATGCCACAGCCACAGCAGCACAGTATCTGAGCCCCGTTTGTGACCTACTCCACAGTTCACAGCAAAGCCAGATCCCCAACCCGCTGAGTGAGGCCAGGGATCGAACCCGCATCCTCATGGATACTAGTTGGGTTTGTTACCGCTGAGTCACAACGGGAACTCCCCAGGCTTGCATTTTTTAATTTGTTTATTCATTTATGGTCTCCTCTGGTTAAAAAGGCCAGCATGGCTCTTGTTCTCAGCCTCTTTCTTTTCTTAGAAAGTGGTGGTTCAGAAGGACCCATGGCGAGGTCCCCGCTGTCTGCCTACCTCTCATCTCTTCCTTCCCAGTTTTGAAGCAAATGGTCATAATGACCTCATGAACTGAGAGCTTGCTGTCCCAGCCCCAAATTACTGTCCCTTCATCCAAGACTCCCCTTCACCCACTTGAGCCAAAGGTTCATGACCCATTCACTTGCCATTTGCTTTAATATCTATTATTTTTTTTAAAAAAAAAAAAGGAAAGAAAAGAGATGGACACCAAGCTAGTTTCTACACCATTTGGGGACGATCTGATTACCAACACCTGCCCAGGACAGGGTGCCTCCATGCTCAAAATCAGGCCAACAGAGTTTGCTTCATCTTTAAAGCACAGAAACCATAAATCAAGATGAAAATCCTAGAGCCCCCAAAGCCTTACCAATTGATACAATTTGAAAGTGGGCAGCTGGAGAGGCTGGGGAGAAAGCTGACATGATGACTTTTATAATAGCAGAACGTTTAAGGTTATAGAAATAAAAGGAAGAGGATGAAATCAGGCGAGTTGATCTCTGCCTGCAGGCTCTCTCAGCTCACTGGAAGCTCCGGCAATTATTTCTGCTCTGGCTTTCCCCTCGTTTTTTTCCAGCAGTCTGTTTGAAATGAAGCAGAACCGGGCATGGCAGGCTTATCAGCGTCGTTAGCTGACAGGGCGCCCGGCACGCCTGCTTGTACTTGCTGCCATTTCAGGCACTGATGCCACAGAGAATGTTGCTTGGGTCCTTATAATGTGTAAAGATTCATTTATTTCACCTTTTGAACCTGAATGACCCCCCTCCTTTTTTTTTTCCTGGGCTTGTGTGTGAGAGGGGGCAGAGAGCAGGAAAGGGTTTTTTTTGTTTTTTTTTCCTGGCACTTGGGAGAAGCTGGCAATTAGGGGTCTGGCCCCGGGGCTGTTGCTGTGATCGAAGCTTAAAAGAAAGATGGGGGCTCATCCAGGGAGGCATTGTGAGCCGGGCAGGGCTTGGGCCACCTGGGCCACCTGAAGGAACTGGGAGGATGGTGCCAAGCAGAGAATTCCCCTGGCTGCTGCCTCGCTGGCTCTGCAGTGTCCCATGTCTCTCTTGACACCTGGGCACCCTCACGGGGACTACACATCACACCACCTGTATTCAGTTGCGCCTACCTCTGTCACTAAGGCTGTTGACAAGACTTTTAAAAATCATTTTGCCTTTGAAATGATGTGGCTGTGAGTGCCTCATTCCACTTCTGATGGCTGAGCTTCCTTGGCAGTCATCGCGGGCACTTTGGATTCCTGCAAAGAAAGAAAGATCTACACCTTCAAACTGTTGTCCGAATATAATGGAATTTTTATGAATACTAAATTTAGCCAATAATAAGGTCGATATAATACTCAGGTTTGCAGACATTTTAATTAAATGCCTCTTAATCTCAATTTTATGGTTTTCTGTTCATATTTTGGAGCCAATAAATATATATTTTTTGGTCTCAAACATTTTAATAGGCTCCAGAAAAGGGAAAGCTGGGAGCCTCAAATCCAGTGCCCCAGGTGTCTGATGACGCTTCCCCCCGCTTTCTGCTTTCTTTTTCTTGCCTTCCCTTGGGATGGGCTTGACTAATCCATTTTCTCTTCTAAATGTCTTAGCTTAAGGTCTACGTTTCCCAGGAATGGAAAAATTGTTCTTGCCGGTGGACATCATGCTCTTTTAGGACTCTGACTCTGGTTCCTTCTATTTGATATCTCATGACTAGTACTGGAGAGAGTGGGCTTATTTCTCAACTTTGCCTGGAAATCTGGAAGTTCCTTCATTTCTTGATGTTTCCTTCCTTTCGAGAGGTTGACGGAGCACCTCCACTGTTGATGCCTCTAGCACTTCCCCTTCTCCTGTTACTAGAATCTGATTTCCTTAGGGAGAGCTCCCCCACCCCCGCCCCCCAGTGGTTTCATCCATTTGTCTCCAGGAGAGGGTACATGACTCAGGCCTGGGCAATTAGAGCATTCCACCACTCTGGCCACAGCGACTGGTTTTAGGACTTCTGTAATTATTTGAAAAAAGGAGCCTTCTTTTTATGCAGAGACTCCTAGCTTAAGGAGCTGCCAGTAGAACCACTATGTAGACAATAAAGTCAATGCAGAGAAAAACAGAGTTAAGATGTTGAGATGATGAGATAGAACTTTTTTTTTGCCACACTTGTGGCATGTGGAAGTTCCCAGGCCAGGGATTTAACCTGAGCCACAGCAGTATCCCAAGTCATGGCAGTGACAGTGTCGAGTCCTTAAACACCAGGCTACGGATTAAGTCTTAATGATAGCACGAGAGTCCCTGGATCCAGCCATGTCTGAAGCCATAAAGCTATATCACCCTTAAAATAATCAGTTATATGAACTGGTAAATTCCTACTTTGCTTAGGCCAGTTTGACTCGGGTGGCTGTCACTTATAATCCAAAGAATTTTGCCTAATATGTATTGTGATATCTCTAAAGGGGCAAGGCCAGGAGAAAGATTTCACCTCCCCCTGCATCCTCACAGAGATAACATCAAGTTCTAAACACGCTGAGCCACAACAGAAACTCTAGAACCCAACCAAATCTTTGGTCCTATAGTGGGGGCAGGTGTATGTGTTCAGCCAGCATCCTTGTGTCCTGGGCTGCTTAAGCCGGGGGAGGGTACTAACAAGAGGGTCTCAGGAAGGGTAATGATCTCCTTGCTCTAAGTCTGAGTCTGCTTGTTCCATGGACCCTGCTCCTGCCCTTAGACTCATTCCAGCTCCTTCTGGGAGCGGCCAGAGATGCCTCACATACTTATACTCCAGCCTTCCCAGCTACCATCAGGAGTCCACCATTTTTCCTTGTATCCTACTTTTGATGGTTTTACTGCCGCTGCCGCTGCTGAAGCCACCACACCAAGTCCTGTCCCATTTTCCCACTGCAGATGCAGGCCATCCTGTCTCCCAAGTTCATTCATTCCTCTAGTATTGACTCCTCCCACTGCCTCACACTCTGTGCCTCAGTGACAGAGCAGGTCTTAATTTATGCTTTCAATATTTTATAGAACTCTTACAAAGGTCTTAGAAGCTTTTTTAATTTTTTTCATTAGCTTTCTAATGAAGCTAATGCTATTTTTCTCTTAGCTTTTTTTTTTTTTTTTTGCTTTTTAGGGCTGCACCCGCAGCGTATGGAAGTTCTCGGGCTAGGAGTTGAATTGGAACTGCAGCTGCCGACCTACGCCACAGTCACAGATGCACAGGATCTTTAACCCACTGAGGAAGGCCAGGGATCGAACCTGCATCCTCATGGGTGCTAGTTGGATTAATTTCCGCTGAGCCACAGGAGGAACTCCTTAGCTCTTTTTATTTTACTCACTCTTTTGCTTGGCTTCTTATTCCTAGAATTCAGGCATCAATCCCCGGGCTGGGCTGGATGCCAATCTGAGTGGCCGACAGCCCTCCTCTCCCACATTGACCCATTTCATCACTCTAGCATCATAGGTCTGCAGATTGGGTCTCATTTTCTATAGGATGAACTTCCACAGGAAGCCCTAGGTCCAGTAAAGATAACCATTCCTGCTCTGCTGAACCCAGAGTGAGTGTTCTAACTAAAGATGTCGCTGCTCTACATCCGGAGGTCCTCTTGAAATTCCACAGAGTTTGTGCCAGAAAAGGACCTGCCCCTCAAGCATTAACTTTGTTATTCCTCAAGTTAATGATTTCAGGATTATAGCATCTTTTGTGATTGTGTGCCTTTCCAGGGGTTCTGCTTTCTACTCTTGGTGGAAAAGTATTCCTAGGCTTGGGATGAGATTTGTTTCATTATTAAAAGCTGCAGATTCCTAGTGGAACCATCCCTCAGTTGACTTTTTTTGGCCACGCCCACAGCATGCATAAATCCCCAGGGATGGAACCCGAGCCACAGCAGTGGCAATGCTGGGTCCTTAAACACTAGGCTACCGGGGAACTCCCCGTCAGTTGGCTTCTCTCTGAATCCCTTTCCTGGTGGAATTTCATTCTTGAAGACACTGCACAATTGACATTTCACTGACTTGACTTCAGAAGATTCTTTGGGATGAAAACATTCTGAGTCCATAGTACTGCGAAGTGAGGATCACCTCGAATAGGCTGGGCGTGGATACGGCTGCATTGTGAATTAAAGCTTGTCAGACCTGGTTATTATGAAATAGCTGTGGCAAGGTGATGACCATCATTCATTTCATTTTATTACTTTTTAAATTTAATTTCATTTGGGCTTTGGCCAAAGTGAGCTGACTGACTCGTATTTCCTGTTTGTGTTTGATAGACAAAAGCTCCTTGGGGGAGAGTGAGGCTAGCTGAAATTATGTAAATTCAAGAGGAAATTTGCCCAGACACCTTGACACATTTAAAATGAGAATATCTCACCATTTAACTGGTCATCACCATTCTTGGTTCTTGCTCGCGTGATAAGTGGAAAGAGTCAGGAGAGGACATGGAGCAGGCGTGGTGCTGCTAGTGAGTGGCTTTTTTTATTAGCGAGTGATGTGGTGGTTTAGGTTTAGTGTCCACAAACAAAAAAGCTAAGACTGGCTTAGCAGACCATTTAGAATAGGAAGCAAACTGAATGATGAAAACTTCAGAGTTTTTTTTGGAGTGAATAAGCAATGAGATCCAACTGTATATAACAGGGAACTATACCTAGTCACTTGTGATGGAATGTGAAAGAGGATAATGTGAGAAAAAGAATGTGTGTGTGTGTGTGTGTGTGTGTATTATATGTATATGTGACTGGGTCACTTTACTGCTCAGCAGAAATGGACAGAACATTGTAAATCAACTACAATTTTAAAAAATTAAAAAATATTTTAAAATAAATTTGTATGTAAAAAATTTAAAAAAGAGAGAAACTTCAGGTTTTATCAACCTAAGAGTCCTCCCTACCTGTTAGAGTACTTGAAATTGTGATTGGGTCACTCAGTGAGGTGAGTGGTGGTGACGGGTCGGGTGGTGAGGGGGGTCTGGGAAACAGACCATTCTAAGTAAAGAGGGGACCAGGGCAGACATTTGGTGCCAGCATGGAAAGCAGCGTGCTATAGTGGAAAGCAATATAAGTTCAAATCTCACTTCTGACATTTGCTAGGTATGTGACTAATTTTAATACAGACTTTTGCCTCTTATTACGAAAGCAACTTTTTTTTTTTAATTTTTTAAAATAGAAGCAGAAAGAAAAACACACCCAGTCTCACTCATTCAGAAAAAATCTCTTACTCCTTTCATGACTGTTTTCCATATCCTCTTTCATGTGTGGATACATGTACCCACCCAGGTCACAAAAATAAGTTTGCACATGACCTTTTGTAAACCCCCCCCCTTTTCTCTTAACGTTCAATTCTAAAATTTGTCAACATCATTTTTAATGGCGGCACTATGCCCCTTCTTATGGAAATACTTTAGTTTGTGTATCCAGTCCTCTGTTGTTGGACACATAGGCTGTTGGCCAGTTGGCTGTGATATGTACTTCTGGCTGTGGCTACAAGAGAGGGTGCGATACGGTACACTTGGATCGTGGAATTGCCTCTCCCTTTCCCCTTCGCTCAGACTGGGGATGGTGCAGAAAGTCATTCAGGTGGCACAGCTGGCCGGGGCAGAGCTGAGATGCTGCCAGCTGTATTGCCCACCACTGCATTGCCTGGCCTCTTGTCTGAGGGCTTCCTGGAGGAAGGGAGCAGGTCCAGCAGGGGCAGCATGACTGGAGGGAAGAATGCAAAAGAGGAGAACTTCTGGAACTCTCTGACACGCTTCAGGGCATCAAGCAAAGCTGAGTCACTGTGACCAGGACTTGCCAGCCTCTGAAACTGCACTTTACAAACCAGTCTCAGGAAAGAGTCTTTGCCTTCTCAGAAAAGATGCACTCCAAGGAAAGGTCTTGCTTGGGGATCCTTAGACCACTCACATCTCTACATGTGGGCTGATCACCTGCTTCTCCTCCAGGAGTCCTCAGGGGAGAGAAGAGACTGAAGCCACACATAGAGACAGGTGTGTGTTCCGTGAGTCACCTGGCAAGGAGACGCAGGGACAGGTGACCGAGCAGGTGCTGGCTGACACTTTGGAATCTGCCTTGGGTGCAAAGTGACATCTTTGCTTCTTGAGCCCACAACTGGCCTTCAGTGTTCTTTCCTCCCTGGTGATATTGTCATTTGAAATGGAGCTTTAAATAATCAAAATTACAGGCATTTTTAGGGAGTGGCTACTGTTTCTAAGCATTGAGATGTATTTCTTTGGCCATAAAAGGATACGACTTATATACTTCATACTCATTAAGAGGCCTATTATCCAAAAAATGGAAAACAAGTGTTGGCAAGGATGTGAAGAAATGGGAACCCTTGTGCAATGCTGGTGGGACTGCAAAAATGTACCAATGCTGGGAAAAACAGTATGGCAATTCCTTAAAAAATTAAACAGCTCTACCATATGATCCCACAGATTCACTTGTGGGTATAGACCCCAAATAATTGACAGTTGTGACTGAAAGAGACACATGTACCCCAGTGTTCATAGCAGCATTATTCACAATAACCAAAAGGTGGAAACAACCCAACTGTCCATCAGTTGATGAATGGATAATAAAAACGTGATCGCTACATGCCAAACAATAGTATTCAGTCTTAAAAAGCAATGAAATTCTGATCCATCCTACAATCTTGAAGACATGCTAGGTGAAATAAGCTAGACACAAAAGGGCAGATACTACATGATTCCACTTATATGAAGTACTTAGAAGAGTCATATTAATGGAGAAAGTAGAGTGGTTGCCAGGGGTTGAGGGGAGGAGAAGGTGGGAGGGGTTATGGTTTAATGGGGACAGAGCATCAGTTTGGGAAGATGAAAGGGTTATGGAAAAGGATGATGGTGATGGTTGCTTGGTAATTGCGTATCGAGTGTACTCAATTGTGCCCTCAAAAAAGGGTTAAAATGCTAACATTTCTGTGATGTGTATTTCACTGCAGTTTGAAAAGCAGCATCTCCCTTTCCGTAAGGGAGGAAACAGGCTCTAGGAAAATGGAAGTAGTGGCAAAGTTTCACCTTGTAAAGATTTGGGCAGTCACCTCTCTAATAATTCAGTGCGTGCTCACTGATCATGTAAGGGCGGTAAACCGTGCTCACCCTGCTATGTGCTGCTGGTTTGAGGGAGCCCCAAGGAACTCATGTTTTAGCTGGGGTGGGGTGGGGCATGGGGGAAGACGTGGACTGAGGACATGGGGACACCAGCATACTGTCATGCAGATTGCCACCCGCTTAAGGAAGGGAACACGGGCTCTGGAAATGCAGGCAAGTAGGAACTCATACCTGCCCGGGGAAGTTGAGCTCTGGAAACACTTTATGGTAAGGAGGGTTAGGATGCTGAAAAGTGGAGCTGAAGAGGAGTTCCCATTGTGGCGAAGCAGAAATGAATCCAACTAGGAACCATGAGTTTGTGGATGCAATCCCGGGCCTTGCTCAGTGGCTTAAGGATCTGGTGTTGCTGTGAGCTGTGGTGTAGGTCGCAGAGGCAGCTCGGATCCCTCATTGCTGTGACTGTGATGTAGGCCGGCTGCTGTAGCTCCAATTTGACCCCTAGCCTAGAAACCTCCACATGCTGCAAATGTGGCCGTAAAAAGCGAAAAAAAAAAAAAAAGGAGAGGGGAGCTGTAGAGAGGGGACTCCAGGAGGATACGATGTCAATAGCGTAACGAGAATGAGAGGATTAATAGTGTGTATTCCATGCCAGGTGCATTCTACGTACTTGAAACATGGAAACTCATTTTATCCTCATACAACCTCAGAGAGAGGAGTTATGAGGATAAAATACTCAGGTACTTTATTATCCCCATTTTACAGATAAGGAAAAAGAAACCCAGAGAGGTTAAGAAACCTGTCAAAGGTCACACAGCTAGTTTTGACAAACATATAGCCTAGGGGTGGGGGGGCGGTGACCATCCACATTCAGGGACCCTCAGATCGTTAAGGTTGGCAGGAACATGGGGTGGTGGAAAGAAAAGGTAGAAACAAGACAGGAGAGGGTGTCAGGGCCAGGTCCATCTGGACCTTCACTACTGGATGGATGATAGGTGAACATTGTTGTAATAAGAGAATAACTCACCTTACACTCTTTTCTGTTCCAAAAGGAATTTGAGAGATGGTAGCAAGTAGAAATCTCTGTGGGGCCGGGGATGTGACTGGAGGCCAGTGGTGGGTGGAGTAGTCAGGGAGGGTGGCACTCAGTGTGATTCTTATGAATGTTAATCACTCTGTTATCCAACCTTCAAGGTTGCCCCACTGGTGTCTGCCTCCTGGAATTCATGCTCTTGAGTCGTCCCCTGTCCTATTGAATAGAAATGACCTGTGTAACCAATGGGATATTATTCAAGTGATGGTGTGCATCTCCCAAGGCCACGACATGAAAGACACCTGACTTTCATCCCACTTTGAGTGGAGTCTCTTGTCCCGGAGATCGCTGGCTGCTACGTTGTGGGGATGCTCAAGCGGCCCGGTGGAGAAGTCCATGTGGTGATGAACTGAGGCCTCCTGCCCACAGCCACAGCAGTGAGCCATCTCGGAAATGGATGCTCCAACTGGTCCTGACTTCCAATGACTGCCACGTCATGAAGAACCTCTGGGTCTGCTCTTAAATTCCTGACCTGGAGAAACTATGTGAGATAATAAATGTTTATTGTTTTGTTAAGTTTAGGGTTTAAACATTACCCCAAGGTAATTTTTAATGTAATACATATGCAATAAATAGTTAATGCAAAAACCGAAATGACTCATTCTCTGGCCCCTGGCTAGGCTGCAATGTTTCCTTCCAAAGGGGAATATGCATGGGTTATTGGTAGCTGAACTTTTAGCTGAAGGAATATTCCCTTTCAGCAAGGAGTAGAGGGGGCTCACGGGATATTTCTTACATGCTGACACCATTCTTCTTAACCTGGAGACCGTCTCACTGATGCTGGCACGTGGCTACCAACTGCTCCACATGGATGCAGCTATGCCTTCTGGGCAAGGGGGCAGAAGAAGAGGTCATAAAAGAAAGGATATGGAGTTCCTGTTTCGGCTCAGAGGGTTAAGAACCCCTCTGGTATCTATGAGGATGCAGGTTCGATCCCTGGCCTCGCTCAGTGGGTTAAGGATCCGGTGTTGCAGTGGCTGTGGTGTGGGTGGGCAGCTGCAGCTCCAGTTACTGCTAGCCTGGGAATTTCCATATGCTGCAGGTGTGGCCTTACAAAGAAGGAAAAAGAAGAATAACATACACAGTCCCTACTTTCTTATAATGTCTTGGCTACATGACCTTGTACTTGGCCAGACCCTGGTTACAGACAATGAAGTGGTATCCAGTTAGTTTGCTCTTGTAAATAATGCTGCTGTGACTATATTTTGGAACCTTGTGTCTGGTGTGTCCATAGGGTAAATTCCTGCTGGTATGCATCTGCATAGAATGCGCTTGTTTTTAATTTTCTGAGTGTGGGGAGATACTGTCACGTCAGGAGATTTGGGAGTTGCACTGGAGGGTGAGCAGGTATGCATCTTAGGAGGAAATCTTGGTCTGAGGCAGGGGCTGGAGGAAAGGCTTTTTAGAGTCTTTTTCCTCTGTTTACACCCAGATGTATATCATGTTTTAAATAATGAAGGGCTTTGAGGAGTGGGGGTGTGGCCGGCCGGAGGGGCACCTGCTGCTTCGACCAGCTTGTCAGCCACACACCATTGCTCTTGTGTGTGTGTGTCCAAGTGTGTTCTCGAGGCACTGTGAAGCAGCCAGTGTTGATTCCTCCTCTTAGCCTGGTTTGGCTTTGACCTTGGCAGTGTCCCTGCATTGTCTTACCATGTCACCAGGGTGTGTCTCCTGAAGGAAAGGCCTGAAGAGGCTGGGCTCTGAGAAAGGAGGCCTGGGGTCAGGCAGGCTAGCTTCCCTCCAGAGCAGAAGACCTGCAGGGAGCCATGGGCCTTTATAGAAAGCAGCTCTTGAAGGCCTGGGTGGACCTGGCTTTCCTGTCCCCCTGGAAGGACTAGGAGGGCACAGGAAGGCATCTAGTTCAAGGTCACGAGTGGTCACCTCCTCTCTTCTCAGATAGGTTGAGCTTTGAGAATCCACTGCTGGCCAGGAGTGAGTAACCCAAGCCAGCTTGGGCCGCAGCTTCCCACGTTTCAGACACCAAGGCCAAAGTGTCTAGCAGCTTACGGGTGTTGAGTTTTCTCTCTCTCCTCCCTCCCTCGGTCTGTCTGCATCAGGACCATGCCCTTGACCCAGCAGTCTGGGCTTCCCCCGCTTCTTCTAGATGCCGGTGGGCACATTGCTCCAGGAATGGTAACCAGACTTGGGTGACCACCGTACCCAATGCTGTTTGCATGACTAGGGGCCTCTAATGCACAAAGCATGGCCCCAGAGGGGCCCAGACGGGTGTGGTGAGCCCCACCTGCCTGTTGGGGAATTGCTGCCCCTCCCTAAGCAGCTATTAAGCCTTGGTTGTAACAGCAAAGCAGGTGGGGAGGTGTCTGGAGGGTTTTTTCATGGGTGGTTAGTGGGCCTGGGGTGTCAGGCAGTCTGGGATAAAGGCCAAGGGGATGCAGCTATGGCAAACCTCTGAGGCCACCTTCTAGAAAGCCCGTGTTCCATCCTGGCAGGTTGTCCTGCCTTTGCCCAGCTCTGTCTGGATACAATTCCATGTCAGACATCTTGCTGTCAAAACATATCTAATTTTTTTTTTTTTAATTTGCAAGGTACCTGCCTTGCAAATTTGGGCCAGAAGCTGCTCCTCTTGTGGACTGAGAACCGTCTTTGGCTGAAAGTGGGCCCTCAGCCCATCAGTGGGGGCAGGGAAGGAACTTCTGGGATGAGCCAAAGGGAGGCAGCGGGAGCCCTCGTGGTCCGAGCTCAGCAGGCAGGGACCTGAAGAGAAGCCAGGCTTGTGCCTGGTGAGGCCACAGAGGGAAAAAGGCACAGAAAGTTGACGCCCTGCATTTCCCCTGACTTCTTGTGCTCAGCCCAGAAGCTTGCTGCCCAGCGCAGTCCACAGGCACAAGGACTTCTGAGGGGCTTTGAGCCATGCTTGTTTCTGTTCATCTGCCCCGTCTGACAAACCTGCACTGGGTACCTGCTTCCCCACCCAGCCTTGCAGCCTCTGAGAGTTGGAGAGAGATGCTCTGACAGCTCGTGAAAGGCCCTTTTGTGCTCTTCAGCTGGAAAGGTCTTGTGCGAGGCTCGGAGCACTCTTGGAGAAGGGGATTTGTTCCTTTAATTGATAATGAGCATCAAAAAGGTCATATTTACATTATGAGCTGGGTGGGAATTGCGTGTGTGCTAACAGTGCTGGTGGTGGGTGGGGGGAGAACCTCACAGAAATAAATGACATCCAGCTCGCTGTGTTTGTGGCCGCTGGAGGTTCAGAGAAGGTGAGAAATCCAGGGACCGAGAGGGACCCAGCACGGCCCCACGTGGCTGTCTAATTAGATGGGTGTCAGTGGCAGTCATGGGAAGAGAGGCAGGCCACTCCCACTGCGGGAGCCGAAGCATCTTCCTTTTAGAGTCTTTTCTCAAATAACCCACACTGTGACCAGAGTGAAGTGCAAATAAAATCACATCACTGTTCAAAGAGGCACGATGGCTCTCCCTTGACCTCAGGAGACGCTCCTCAACACGGCTCACCAGGCCCTGGGTGACCTGGCCCTGCCGACGCTTCGCCCTTGAGTGCCATGTGTTCCCAGCAACTCCCACCTCCTCCCGAAGCCCTAGCTGATTCCTGAAAATGCCCTCTGGGCTGCGTCATCCTTGGCCTTCCCCGTCTCAGATGCCTTGTGCTATGCTGTAGTTGCCTTTTAAGTTGTCTGCTCCCCCATGGGCCTTCCTGCTCTGAGTGTCATCACGCCTACACGGATGCTCTTGGTCCCAGTCTGTGTGGTCACATGTGGGTCTGGCCCTTGGCGCATATTAGTGGAATTGGGCGGCACCATTTTTTTTTTTCTTTTTACAGCTGCACCTACAGCGTAGGGAACTTCCTGGGTTAGGGCCTGAATTGGAGCTGCAGCTGAGGCCTACACCACAGCCACAGCAATGCCAGATCCAAGCCACATCTGTGAGCTATGCCAGTGCTGGCCATTTAACTCACTGAGCAAGGCCGGGAATCGAACCCACATCCTCCTGGACATCATGTAGGGTTCTTAACCCGGTGGGTGAGCCAAAGCAGGAATTCCGGGTGGCACCACTTTAATCTCTTCTAGCTGAGTTCCCAGAAAAGCGCCTTCCTCCTTATTCTCATATGTGTGATCTTCTGGAGGGAAGACCTGGAGGAATGGGGCATCTAGTTTTTATTGGAGGCTCAGTGTGGGGAGAGAAGAAACTCCTTGAGGCTCAGGTTCCCTCTGGTTTCATTTTGCTTGGAAGAGCATCCACAGGAGTGGTCCCTATCCCCTGTCCCCTGTGCCCTGGGGGTGCTGGCAGGGGGCACCCAGGCATAGAGGGAGCACCTTTTTCCTCCTACTGACATCATTCATGACACTCATGGAAGAACAGGAAGCAACCATCATGGTCGCCAAGGCTGACCCAGGCCCCCTTTCTTGGGCTTGATGTGTTTAACCTTCAAACAATGCCATGTTTCCTGATGTCACTGACAACAAAAGGGGAGAGTCAGCAATTTGGGGACATGGCTTCCAGCTGGTTCTCTGACTAAAGAGCCCAGCGTGGCATCAGGGGCAGGTGAAAAATTGTAGGGGAAACCCAGTTTCCATCCACATGGGAAGGTGGGAGTTTATCTGTGTAGGAAGAGAGGGAGTGTGTGTGTGTGTGTGTGTGTGTGTGTGTGTGTGTGTGTAAGTGAGAGAGAGAGAGAGAAGAGAAACAAAGACCCAGGGGATGGTGGAGGTCATGAACCCTATTATTTTTCAGACAGAAGAAGGGAGTTATTTTTCTTTATTTTTATAAATAATTTGGATTTTTCTCTGAAAATATAAAATCTAGGCATCATTTTTATATGTATTCTTTTCCATAAATGGCCTCATGCAATAGCTACTTGTTCGCTGTCACATGAATTTGACATTGGGAGAGGGAGGAAGGAGCCACTCCTCTGGTCGTGCCCGTGACGTGGGCCCGTGGCTGGCGTGGATGTGCTCAGCCTCCTTCTGTGGGACAGCTTGGGAGTTCAAGGTCAGGCGAGGCAGATTTGTGCATCCCTGTAAGGACCGCGTTCGTTTCATCTTTCCAAGGCGGAGTCAGGCAGGCAAGAGCAGCCTCCACTCCTGTTACATGGCATTCCCTCCCCCTGTATGTCCCCTCCTCCTTTTCCTCTCTCCACTGGTAACCACTAATTGGTTCTCCACATCTGTGAATCTGTTTCTTTTTCGTTAGATTCACTAGTTTGTTGTAGTTTTAAAATTCCACACGTAAGTGTGATATCAGACAGTTTTGTCTTTGACTTATTCCATTAGGCATAATACCCTCCAAGTCCATCCATGGCCTGTTTCATTTGACTTCATCTTCACAGCAGGCTTTTATATGGACATTTAACATTCCCACTGCACATGCAAGAAAACTGAGGCACCTAGAAATTAAGTGGCCAGAGCTACGACTAGGAGTGTAAGGCCAGCCTTTGACTCTGAAACCCAAGGTCAGAATTCCTGTTGTGGCTCAGGGGAAACGAATCTGACTGGTATCCATGAGGACGTGGGTTCAATCTCTTCCCTGGCTCAATGGGTTAAGGATCCTACGTTGTTGTGAGCTGTGGTGTAGGTTGCAGTTGTGTCTCGGATCCCGAGTTGCTGTAGCTGTGGCATAGGTTGGCTACAGCTCCGATTCAACCCCAAGCCTGGGAACCTTCATATGCTGCAGGTGCGGCCCTAAAAAGACAAAAACAAAAACAAAAACAAAAACAAAAAAACACAAAAAACCCAAAAACAAAAAACCCCAAGTTCTAACTGCAGCATTTATTACGTGTCAAAGGGACTCAGAGTGTAAAACAATGGGCCTCCTTGGACCTGGGAAAGGCTGGAGGGTATAACAGAGAAGCTGGCTTCTCTGCCCTGCCTTAGTTCCTGCTTGTTGATTTAATCCTTCCCCCGTGTGTGTTCATCATGTAACTTAGGAAAGGTTGGTATTCAGGGAAGGAGCGTCAGAGGCGGTAATTAAACTGTCCCCACTGCTCCGTCTCTGAGAACAGACCCGTTTGATTCCGCAAAGGAAATCATTTGTATTTTAACAGGAGGCAGGAAACTTTTGATTAGCAAGTGATAGATAAACAGATCGATGCCTGTTCTGGCCACATTTTCAGCTTCATCATTGTCATTGGAGAAAGTCGGGGTGGGGGGGAATCAGATGGTGAAGAGGGGGATGAGAGGGGAGGTCCTGGTGGGTTCTTTCGGGCTTGAATCTGTGAGGTGCTGGGGAAGGGGCGGAGCGGGGGGTCCCAGGAAGACAGGGCCGCGCGTCAGTCCCTGATGGGGGCAGTAAGAGAGGAAACCCTACAGCCCACTTCTGAACAGGTTCAGCAGCCCCCCACCACCAACCCCCCGCCGTAGCAGCAGCATTGCTGCCCCACACTGGACCTGATGCTCACGCGTCCCCGGCTTCTTCCTGATTGTCTAAATCTCTGCTCCCAGCCGCTGCAGCCCCCCTGCTTTATTGCTGCTCTCTCAAGGTCAGGGGGAGTTAAGACCAGAGATTATACTGTGTCAGGCGTGCCTTTTTGAAATATGACTCAGTGTAATCTCTTTCCACACCAGAGGAGAGATGCCAAAATCGCACTTCAATCTCCCGCTCGCAGTGGGCTTATTGGGATTTTAGCAGGGTTCTGGGGAGATCAGACTGTTCCTCCTCTCAGGGTGCCCTTTTACAAACTTTGGTTCTGTGAGGCTAGAACTTAGCAAGGGTGGGTTGCCAGATGTTGTGGACCCTGTGGCCAGCAGACAAAAGCGGGGGCCAGGAAAGGAAGCAGGACCAAGAGATGGGGTCCTGGGGTGGGGGTGGGGGATGGACAAGGAAGACGGAGACCTTCTGCAGCCTCCTGAACGCCCGGCCCGTGCCCACAACCTGGCAATCCTGGCTTGCTGGCCCAGAGGTGTGACAGTTTCTCTAGTGCGCACGGGAGTGGCCGTTGGTCCAAGAGCCTGTGAGATCTGGGGGGCAGACTCAAGCATTTAGTGTCTGCTTATAGCCAAGGGCTGGGTTGAGATCTGGACTCCACCATTTTTATGGGCAAGTGTTGTAGCTTCTCTGGGCCTCAGCATTCTCATGAGAACCGGGGAAATAACAGAGACAATAAAGATGGGTAACACCTGTAGAACATGTTATGTGGCTTCGGTTGTGGACTGAGATGTGTCCACATTTATATGTTGAAATTCTAACCCCCAGTACGGTTGTATTTCCAGATAGTGCCTGTGTGCGGCAGGTAAAGGTTAAATGAGGTTGGAAGGGTGGGGCCCCAACCCAGCAGGGTTGGAGTCTTACAAGAAGAGGAAGAGACGTTGCATCTCCTTCCTTGAGAGCACATGGGAAAGGCCATGTGAGGGTCAGTGAGAAGGTCATTGGCTGCAGGCCAGGAAGAGCACCCTCCCCAGGAAGCAAATTGGTTAGCACCTTGATCTTACACCTCCCAGCCTCCATGACTGTGAGAAATTAATTTCTGTTGTCTAAGCCACCCAGTTTATGTATTTTATGATGGTGGCCTAAGCAGACTATTACACCTTTTTTTTTTTTTTTTGGTCATTTTAGGGCCACACCCACAGTGTATGGAGATTCCCAGGCTAGGGGCTGAATCAGAGCTGCAGCTGCTGGCCTACGCCACAGCCACAGCAATGTCGGATCTGAGCTGCATCTGTGACCTACACCTCAGCTCACAGCAACACCAGATCCTTAACCCACTGAGCGAGGCCAAGGATCAAACCTGCATTCCCATGGATACCAGTCGGGTTTTTACCGCTGAGCCACAGTGGGAACTCCCACTTGCCTTTGTTTTAAATCCTGCATTTTATAGCTCATATATGGGGATCCGAGGCCCAGAGAGATTAAGTCACTGACCCAAGGTCACACAGCTTGTAAGTGGCAGACAGTCTGGCTCCAGAATCCAAGCTTTCCCCAGAAAACTCTACCTACTTAGTCAAGGATGGTGTGCAGAATGAATGAGATACTATTTGTAAGTGGCTTCTTGGGGTGCCTGGCACATGGGAAACGATGGAAGTCCCTCCCTTTCCCTGTTGACCTGTGACCTTGCAGGCAAGGTTGGCCATCATGCCCCCACTCCCACAAGAACTGCGTTAGCCACGTTGCAGGGTTTCCATGGCAGGACCCACACCATTCCCAGCTCCCAACAGCACACATCAAAGACTTGCTGAGGGAGGCTCCTGTTTGCCCATCTCCACCATCACCGGGCAACACGGTGCTGTGGGGAGGCTGAGTAAGCACAGGCAGAATGGAAATGCTTTTGGAGACAAAGAGCCTCCTTGGGAGAGGTGTTTGTCTACAAGGCCTTGTGACTTTGAGGTACCTGGCAGGGTGGGGGTGGTTGGCAGGGAGATTTATCATCATCAGACTGGATGTGGGGGCCTTAGGTGGCCGTGTCAGGGGTTAGAGGCTGACAGCGGCTCCACCGGCTTGCAGCAGCTTTGAATCCCAAAGCGTGTCTGTTTTTCTGCCAGCTCTGGCAGTGGTGATGAGGCAGCAAGGGCTGGAAGTAGTAGGTTAAAGGCACTTGAGGGCAAGAATCCGGGAGCAAAGGCGGCAGGAAGTGGGGCCAACCACTCAGTGCTGGGGGTCCTGGTGGATATTCTAGTTCAGTCCATGAAACCAGTCTGTGTGTGTGTGTGTGTGTGTGTGTGTGCGCGCGCGCGTGCACTTTTTAGGGCTGCACCTGCAGCAAATGGAAGTTCCCAGGCTAGGGGTGGAATCGGAGCTGCAGCTTCCGGCCTATACTGCAGCCACAGCAATGCAGGATCTGAGCCACATCTGTGATCTAGACTTTAACTTGTGGCAACACTGGATCCTTAACCCACTGAGGGAGGCCAGGGATCAAACCTGTATCCTCAGGGATACTAGTCGGATTCGATTCCCACTGTGTCACAATGGGAACTCCCCACGGAGCCAATCTTGAATACACCCTTGGGTCACAAAAGCTCAAAAGGGACACCCCATTCCTGAGACCATCCATGACCTGTGGAGGCCCCAGGCTTGAGAGAGATCCTTCAAAGGCTCCCACTTTCCCTTCCCAAGGTGACCCTGGCCTTGAATGGATGCTCTGTCTCCGTCTCATTCTACCCGTGATGGAGGGAGGTTATTAACAAAAGTGGGACTCATTGCTGATTACTGTCCCCACCCCATTAATTTTCATTTTCACTAGATCCTTTCAGGCAGGCCGTGGGCTGGGGCAGCAGGCACTGGAGGGTGCAGGCCACTTGATTCCCGAGTTAGAACATCTTCCCTGTGTGCCAGTGTTTTTCCTGCTCAGTGTCCTGGCTACACATCCATGCTCACTTTATCGTGACCGGGGTCTTCTCTTTCCCCCCATATAATCCAGAGTCCTGTCCTTAGTCTCTACGTCAGGAGCACTGAGAAACCACAGGTGGGCCAGGGCCTCCATCTCTCATCTGCCAGCAGAGAGAGCTCAGCCTGGGAAAAAAACACTGCAGGCCCCAGACTGGACAGAAGCTGGCTTTCCTGTGGACAAGCTGCAAACACTGATCAATGGGGTGTCTCCTGGTACATTTCAGTAGGTGAAAACTGGCCCAAGGAAGTAGTTCTCAATACTCACATTGAATCAGAGTGACCTGGATGGCTTTTCCTAACTCCAGATGCCTGTGCCCTGTCTCCAAGAGACAAAGTTTCAATTATTCTGGAACACGGCCCAGGTGATTCTAATTTATAGCCAGGGTGGAGAACTATTGATCCATGGTCTCCTCCCCTTTGTGTGGGTGAATGGATGACTTATGGATCTCCCCCCAGGTAATCTGTATTTTAATACTGCATCTGATCCACCCAAAGGAATGAATCCCTAATGGTGAAATATAGGAAAGGTAGAAGTGGTATTTGGGGCAGGATGGTGCTGGTACACTTATCTCTTGAGATGTGAAAATTCCCCTGCAACTCACAAGGCAAGCCGTCATTGCCATAACCTGTGCTGCTGCCAGTCTTTGAAGAGGATGCCCTGCTAAGGATTAAACTTGTATTTTTCCCTTTTCTTCACAGGAGTAGTTCCAGGCACAGGAACAGACAATGTCTTTGGGTTGAGGGAGTGTAGACTCCTCGAAAAGGCAGAGGAAGGATAATAGGCCAAGTGCCCTGAGAACAGAAGCAGCCCAGCCAGAGCTGGTGTTCACTATGGGGAAAGAAAGTGGTGGCTCTGAGTCTGTGGGGGGTGGATGAGGGGACTGGCCTAGCCATGGGCTTAAAGGGGGGCTTCCCAATTGTGGAAAAGCCAGGGGCTCTGAGCACTGGCCCAGTGGGCTCATTTGTGGTTGCATGGACCCGTGCGAGCTTGAGTTCTACTTGGCGCCCAAGGCGGGGAGGCTTTCCTGCTTTGCTCTCTTTTGAAGCGTGGCTATGGGTCGCTTTTGGACCCCCTCAGCAGCGAGGCCCCGTTTTTAGTAGGTGGTTGTTGGCTTTGCTCCTCTTTCCCGAGCTCACCGAGGCTACCTGCTCTCTCTGTGACTGGTGATGGGACCACAGGTCGCCCCGGGGTCTGTGGAGTGTCAGCGGTGAGCCATGTGGGAGCTTTTGAGACCTGTGCTGGCCCGGGCTTCAGGGACAGTGCTTGGGCAGGAGGAACTCTGGGGGCTATCCTTGCGTCTTTTTCCTCTCAGCAAGCTGAGTCCAGAAGAAGGAAGCAGAGTCACCACCCTGAGAACCCTGAAACCCTGCTCCCCTACCCCCACGAGGGCTCTTCTCAGATGGATGGAAGGGGCTGGAAGGATCTGGAGGGGGTAGAAGCCATTGAAGGACCCATGGACCACCCTCTGTAGGGCTTTGGAAGATAGGGGGCCAGACCTTCTTAAGTGGACAAAACACCTTGATGCACAGTTGATAGAGGAGGCCTCCTGAGGCTTCAGTTGGGCCACCAAAGAGCATAGGGTTCAAGAGATGGATGGAGGCAGGGGGAGGAAACAGCAGAAGCAAAGGCTTGGTAGTGTGTGCTCCACACAGCCAGCATCTCTGCTCAAGGCGTTTCATGGAAGGAAGGTCAGAATTTTGCAAGTGGAGAAACTGATAGTTGAGTGAGTAAAGCAGGACTTAGGGCAGGCAGATGCACAGCTAGTCACAGAGCTTCCTTCTTGGAGCTCATTCATTCATCTCTCCATTTATTCACCACCACCTATTTCCTGAGCACTTACTGTGTGCCAGGCACCGCTCAATATGCTGTGGGCAGAGCAAGGGGCTGGAGAGAGGAGTCCCTGTCCCCATGGACGTAACATTCTGGTGGGAAGAGAGCAGAACCTGAGATCATGCCTCGAACAAAATAGGCCACGGTGATGTGACAGAGAGTGGCTACTGAGGGATGGAGGGAAGGGCCGGGAGGTGAACAAGCAGGAAGTCAGGGAAGGCTTCTCCGAAGAGGTGACATTGGAGCTGAGGCAGGTATAAGATGATATCTACAGAAGTAAATACAGGTATAATATGTATATCCATACCATACACCTACCGTATATATGATATATATATAATGTATTATATATATATCATGTATTATTATATTTATATATAATATATATATCACACCCATACCATATAATATATAATATATATTATATAATATATATAATATATATATTATATTATATATAATATATATTATTATTATGTATATCACATATTATTATATATATATCACATCCATACCATAGACATACCATATTTATGATCTATATATATAATACAGGTATAATATATATATCCATACCATATACCTACCATATATACAATACATAATATATTATGTATCACATATTATTATATTGTATATATTATATATATATCACAGCCATACCATATACCTACCATATATATGATATATATATAATATTATATATATATATATATCACATATTGTTATACCATATATGGTATATTACATAATAATACATCACATCACATTACTTCCTACCATGTGAAGATGCAGGGGACGCACAAAGAGTGGTCCAAGTGGGGGCCACAGGCTTGGCCAAAGCCCTGAGGTAGAAGTCAACTTGGTGTGCTCTAGGGCACAGCTGGTTGAGGAGGACAGTAGCCTGTGAGGGCTGGGAGAGGTGGGCTGGACCCCTTCCTCAGGAGCCTTGTCATCCCAGGTGCCAGGGGAAGAGTTTTTAAACAAAGGGGCACCTAGACCTGATGTCCACTTATTAAAAGACCTCTTTGGTTGTCCCGGGGAGGACAGATCGGGGTGGGCAAGAGAGGACGCAGGGAGGGGCCAGGGTGCTCCCAGAAGGACTCCCAGTAGTTCGGGCTCCCGGCGACACAAGCTTGGTGGCAGCAGTGGGGCTAGAGAGAAGTGGGCCTGTTCACCCTACCCAGGAGCAGGAGAGGCCACAAATTCCAGCATCCTTCCCCAGTAGGGCAGTTCTCGTCAAAAAGAACAGTTCCAAGAGGGTCCCTTAGGGTTCCGCCTGCCAGCCACCCCCTGCAGGCCCAGCACAGGCCCCCGCCGCTCCAGGAGTGCCTTTGTCTTCCAGCTGCTCTAGTGTGTGTGATTAAATTGATCTGCATGTAATTGATGCTGCTCCTCGCCAATCTGCAAACCGGACCCGTATCCACAGGGCCGCGTTGTTGTCCACAGCACGACTGCTCAACAAAACCTCCTCCCTTCCGCTTCCCAGATGCAGGGGTGGGGGCAACGGGGCAACACCGAAACTCTTGGCCCTTATCGTCGTTCTGATTCCTAAAGAGCATCAGCTGGGGTTTCGAGCCAGCCCAGGATTCCAGAAAAGAGCCCTGCCTGCGAGATGCTACCGGCATCATCCTATTCAAATCACAAACGGAGAAATCATCGCTCCTCACCATCTCCAGTGTGTGCCGCGTCGGAAATTAGACGAGCTTGCATATTCACCATAGTCGGGTTCTGTCAAGTTGGAAATGCTTATGATAATCAGGATGCAGCCTAAATGCAAAGTTGCGGAGTGTGTCAATAACCAATTATGAGGTTTTTAAAGGAGCAGCTTGTTTGGTTCTGAGAGACAGATTCTCCCCAGTGGAACTCGCTTATGCCTTTGCACGATACGGATGTAATTTAAAATATCCCTGGGTGTTCTCCTCGCACTATTTATTTCAGGTATTTATACAAGAATAAACTTTATCGAGATGAAGCAGCAGAGATTGAGAGGCGCTCACGGAAGCCAGAGTGATATTGATTACAATTGCAGAAGACGCTGGTGTCAGGTCACCTTCCCACCATTGATTGTCGATTGCTCCCGAACGCCCCCTTCCCCGGCCCTCCCACCCCTCCCCCCTGCCAATCACAGCCACATTAATTGCGGGGACAAATTTAATCACTGCTCCCTTGCAGTCCTGTTGTAATTCCAGGTCATTTTTCACACCCAGTAAAATTGTGGTCGGGCTGTGGGAAGGGACTTGTGAGAGAAGCAGGCTACTGCACAAAGATACGGCGCATTTCCATCATTTCATGAGTAGAGCTGGAAGGCTAGTTAATTCTCTCGGATGATGCCACGGCTCAGTTTAGGGGTCAGGCCAAGCAGAAGAATGCAGGATTGACTCAACTGCTGGGAAAATTCCCCTGTCTCTGTCAGTAATGCGTGGCCCTCCACCCTCTGGGGGCCCTGGGGGGTGACGGCAGAAAAGAAAACAGCCTGGGAGGTTAGCTGCCTACCTGCTTAACCAGGACTAACAGCAGCAGGAGCCAGACCACTGTGCAGTGACCACCGCGGTCAGGGTTCCTTTCATCGTCTCTGTAGCCTGCTTGGAAAAAAAACACAGACTCACTAAGCACTTTGGATTGCAAAGATTTCACTCTCGACAATATAGAGAGCTACGGGAGTCCCTAACCTTGCAAAGTAGGATCTGAATCTTTACCAGTTCAGTTTTCTGAATGTAGTGGGAAGATCATCGGCATCATGTAGCAAGTAGTCGTTCTTTCATTCATTCATTTTGTCATTTGGTCCTAGGTGCTGGGGGCAGGGGTGAACAACACTTACCGTTATGGAGTTTGGATTCTAGAAAGAGCAGTACCACATGAATTTATCTGTGAAATAGAAACGGACACAAAAGACAGACTTGTGGTTGCCAAGGAAAAGGGGGATGGAGGAGGGACAGGTCAGGAGTTTGGGATTAGAGGATGCAAACTATTATATAGGGAATAGGAGTTCCCGTCGTGGCGCAGCAGTTAATGAATCTGACTAGGAACCATGAGGTTGCAGGTTCGATCGCTGGCCTTGCTCAGTGGGTTAAGGATCTGGTGTTGCCGTGAGCTGTGGTGTAGATCACAGACACGGCTCGGATCCTGCGTTGCTGTGGCTCTGGCTGTGGTGTACGCCAGCAGCTGTAGCTCCAGTTCGACCACTATTCTGGGAACCTCCATATGACATGGGTGTGGCCCTAAAAAGCAAAAAAGATAAAAATAAAAAAAGTATATATAGAGAGAGAATAAATAAAAAGCAAAGTCTTACTGGATAGCACAGGGATCCGAATTCAATATCCTGTGGTAAGCTATAATGGAAAAGATTATGATAAAATGCACATATATATATAGATATATATAAAAGAATGTGTATATATATATACACTATACATATAGGATACGTATAGGAGCTGACAGTCCGACAGATGTCACTTGGCACTCCGGTTCCTTTCCCAGCACAGGAATAGTACCTAATCTTCCTGTGCCCCAGCGTCCTCTTCTGTAAGGATCAGAGTAACCAATTTGCAGGGGATTGGAGTTCCCCTGTGGCACAGTGGAAATGAATCCGACTCACATCCATGAGGATGAAGGTTCGATCCTTGGCCTTGCTCATTGGGTTAAAGGATCTGGCATTGCCATGAGCTGTGGTGTAGGTCACAGATGCGGCTGGGATCCCCCAGCATTGCTGTGGCTGTGGTGTAGGCCAGCAGCTGCAGCCCTGTTTGGACCCTGAGCCTGGGAACTTCCATAGGTCCTAAAAAGTTAAAAAAGAAAAAAAAAAAGGAAAGAAATTCATAGAAGATTGAAGGAAAGAATATATATGTGCCTGGCATAGAGCAAGCCCATGATCCATGTTGGCTTTAGCATTGTTTTTAGAGTGGTGCACACAGAGGGGCTCTGCCAATTTTAATTTAATTAGTTGGTATAGTTCCAGTTAAATGCCGTGCCTGTTATGATACCAGCAGAGGCTTATACTCTGTTTGTCTTTCTTAGACATGCCGTTTGCCCTGATGCTGTTGAGCGGGATCCCTGCTGCCTTCCTTCTCTTTCTTTCTTCATTCAAACACCAGTAATAAGGTCCTCATGCTTCTCTGACAGCCCTAACTTCTTTAGCAAAAGTGTCTTGTTTGCAGCTGTGGAAACATTCGTCAGCCAGTGTAACCAAGCAAAACGCCCCGCCCTGGGATGTGTCTAATACACATGCTGGAGATACGGTGCCAAGGAGAGCAAATGGTGCCCCGGAATAATTCCTTGGATGAGCCACAGGCATGTAGTAGAGTCCACTGGAAGCCAGAGGACCTGTTTTTTAAAAGTTTGATTGACAGTCGAGTTTACTCCCCTTGCCATCACTTTCTCATGACCTGCAGGGGACTGTGTGTTTGAAAGTCATTCTCTGTGGGACGGGGGTAGGGAGAGGCTGATGGGAGTGGCAAGAGGTTGGGAAGGAGACCGAGAATGTGCGTGAGGGTGGAAGGCGTGGAAGGCACGGCGAAAGTACCCTAAGCTGGTCTAGAAGGTGTTTTGGGGTGAGTTGGGGGCTCCCAGAGGGAAGGGCAGGGAAGAGAATGTTCTCTCTTGCGCTTGCCTCGTTAGATCTCACTGAAGCTAAATTTATACATGGCACCCACCATTGAGGCTGGGAATCCAGACGAGTCTCAAGGTTGGGAAAGCAAGGAAGTGGTTGGAAGACTCTTACGAAACAGTCTTGCCTTTGACTTGGGTCAGCCAGCAGACACAGCCTCCTTTGGGTCATCCACAAATTGAGGTCGTAGAGCCTAGTGGTCAAGCACACTGGCTCTGGGGTCAGAAACAGACCTTGGCATGAGTCCTCACCGACCCATCTTGCTAGGCTGCGTGGTCTTGGGTAAGTGCTCCGTCTTGCTGTGTCCTTTGCCTCATCTGTAAAATGGGTGTGGTAATCATCCAGCAGCCTGTGTACAGGGCTGTCATGAGGAATGAATGAGATCATGTTTGTAAAGTACTTACGCTGCCTGGTGCTTGGTAACCAATGCCCTTCAACCATCCAACAACTCTTTCCTTATTAAGCCCTACTGCGTGCCTGGCCCCACTCATGCAGAAGCTGGCACACAGACGTGAACAAGGCAGGCATGGTCCTTGCCCTCAAAAAGCTTATGTCCTGGAAAAAAGAGGCTGAATACAGAACAACAACAACAACCCCTATGGAAAACAGTATGGAGTTTCCTCAGAAAACTGAATATAGAGCCACCATATGATCCAACAATCCCACTCCCGGGCATCTGTCTTGACAAAACTGTAACTCAAAAAGATACATGCACCCCTATGTTCACTGCAGCGCAATTCATAGTAGCCAAGACATGGAAACAACCTAAATGTCCGTTGACAGATGAGTGGATAAAGAAGATGTGGTACATATACACAATGGAATACTACTCAGCCACAAAAAAGAACAAAATAATGCCCTTTGGAGCAACATGAATGCAACTAGAGATTCTCATGCTGAGTGAAGCAAGTCAGAAAGAGAAAGACAAATACCAAATTATATCACTTATATATGGAATCTAAAACATGGCACAAATGAACCTATCTGCAGAACAGAAACAGACTCATAGACATAAGAGCACAGACTTGTGGTTGCCAGGGTTGGGGGCGGGGAAGAAGTGGGATGAATGGGGAGTTTGGGTTGGTAGATACAAACTATTATATTTAGAATGGATGAGCAATGAGGCCCTACTGTATAGCACAGGAACTATATCCAATCTCTTGGGATAAAACATGATGGAAGATAATATAAGAAAAGGAATGCAGGAGTTCCCATTGTGGCTCAGCAGTAATGAGTATGACCAGTATCCATGAGGATGTGGGTTTGATCTGTGGCCTCGCTCAGCGGGTTAAGAATCTGGCATTGCCGTGAGCTGTGGTGTAGGCTGCAGACACGGCTCGGATCTGGCTGCAGTGTAGGCCAGTGGCTACAGCTCCAATTCGACCCCTAGCCTGGGAACCTCCATGTGCCTCTCGGGTGCTGCTCCCCTCCCCCTCAAAGAAAAGGGAATGTGTGTATATACATATATGTATGACTGAGTTACTTTGCTGTACAGCAGAAATTGTCACAGCATTGTAAATCAACTACGCTTTAATAAAAAATTCAACTAAAAAAAGAGCAACAAAGCGACAGTAAATAAGTGGAGGCAGCAAGGTGACACTGAATACTATACTGATTAAAATATAATTAAAATAGGGTGCTGTGAAAGAGAGGGACGCGGCTCACATTTGATCGGGTGGCAGATAAGGTCTCTGTAAGGAGGAAACCTTTACGCTGAGGTAGTGAAGAGGCACCCGTGCAAGTGTCTGGAGCAACGGCACCCTGGGCAGCGGACCAGCACGTGTAAAGGTCCTGAGCCTGGAGCGGAGGAGAGACAGAAAGGAGGCCAGGGTGCTGGTGCAGAGTGAGACGGAAGGGAGAGGGGAGGTGGGGGAGAGGCAGGAACCAGATGGTTCAGGGCCTCGCGGGCTCTGGGAAGGATGCTGGCTGTTCTGCGTGCGGCGGGAAGCCCCAGGAAGGTCTGAGCTGGTGAGAGAGAGACGTGGTTTGATTTTTAGTCTCAAATGGTCCCTGGAGCTGCTGAGGAACTATGGCTTGAAGGGCAAGAGCAGAAGCAGGGAGACCAGCGAGAGGGCTGGTCTTGCCAGGGAGACGCTACCGGCCGGTTGCCCCTGTTGACCTCTGCCTTCAGCCTGCCTGCCCTCCCTTGGGGTGGGAAGTGGGGAGCAGAGCCTCCAGTCCAATCCTTTCAACACCCAGCGGCAGCGGCTGGAGAATGGGTTTGGTCTTCTTCACTGTGCTTGCATCCCCCTGGCCTCGGGAAAGCAGGCTGAGATGCAGCTGGAGGGGGGACCCCTCCTGTCCATAGGTCCCCAAAGCCCCTCCAGTCCTGCAGGGAAGCAGGACGCTGGCCATCCCACAGTCTGGGGGTGGTGCCGGGTGGTTTCCAGGGGTTTTCTGGATCACTTCCGCTCTTGGAAGCAAGCACATCACCAGCATGTGTAGGAAACACGCGTGCTCTGCCCGCTGTCCAGATGCCCAGCCGCCCAGCCGCCCAGCCAACCATTAGGAAGTGGCTTGGAATTTTTATCCCCATCTTGCTTGGGTCCATCTGGCTTGGATACTGGAGGGGACCGAGCCCTGAAATCTGACTGGGTCTGCCCCTGGCCCCCTGGTTTCCTGGCCCCCTGTGCCTCTCGCAAGCCTGGGTCTATCAAACCAGGCTTCCTCCTGGATTTCCCCACCCCTTACTCCCTAGCCGGTCTCATGCAACTAGAGAATTTGATTTTCCATTAAAATACATTTCCCCTCCTTGCCTGGTGTCCTAGGCAAGCCCCCAACTTGAAGAAATCCCTCCCCACTCTGTGCTTTTTCAGTCCATCTTTATATTCCTTCGATTTTTATAGCCAACCATTTTGTACGTGCACTAAGTACTAAACAAGCATTATTACCGCTTTGTGCACTGCACACCACAGAGGCATAAATCCCACATTAACCTCATCCTAAAGAGCGGCTGAATGCATTTTAATAAATGTCCCAAATGGTTTCAGTGTCTAGTAGCCAAACGGAATAAAAAATGCACACATTACGGAATGTTATGAACCTTTCTATCAAAAGTAATAATCAACACACTGCTTGTTGGGCTTGGCGATTGGCTTAGATTTTTAAACAGCATATTGGGAGACAAATCAAGGTAGAGGCAAGGTGGATATGTGACGTGATCCAGAAATTTCCAGGGCTTTGCCATGAGCAGGTAGACACCCCTCTTTGCCTCCTAGTACGTTTTCCTTCTAAGCTCTCGTTCTCAACGGTACCGAGAGAAACGGGCAAATTAAGAAATCTTGGCCACACTCAGATATTGAATCTAAGCAGCTAGATGAAGGCTGGGACTCACATCATTTGTCAGTGGGATAAAAATTCAGATGAGGGTATTTTCCTGATGCGGGGCCAGGCGCGTGAGGAAAGTATGTTATTTTCATGTGTCAGTGATGGCAGGCAGTTGGGGCCAAACTTCATGAGCTTACAAGGTGTTACCTGAAGTCAGGCGGAGTGTGGCCTCCCATCCCCCGGGCAGCGCACCGCGCTACTGCGGCCTCTGTCACCAGCCTGCCCCTGCCTTTTTCATTCTCTGTCTGGGATTTCCTCTTGGAAAGTTCCAGAAGCTGATGAGCCATGTCGGTCACCGGCCCAGGGTAGATAGGTTCTCCCGCCGGTGGCCGTCTTGGATGTGCACATGTCTGGTCTGGGCACGTCTGTGGGCAATCACTCTGCTTTCTGGGCAGGAGCGGCGTTTTATTATGGGATTAGATGTGTAATCTTGGATAAATAGTAGAAATTGGAGGACTTCAGTTGGAAGACTTGTTTTCTCTCCCGGAGAGCAGTGTAAATAGCAAACCAGAAACCATTCGCTCATTATTGAAGCAATAATCGAACTTGCCAGGTTTCTCCCTTCTGGCTGGGCCTCAGAGGTCAGCGTCAAACTCTTGGCAACCGAGGCACTGTGTGGGGGGTCAGGCCAGGCGTGGGGTTGGGGTGGGTCGCTGGCCGGGGACTCTGCTGGGGAGGTGGCTGCTTTGGGGGCCCAGCCACTAGAGGGTCCGGGCTGCGTCTCGGTGCCTCGTTGCAATTTCGCTTTTTTTTTTTTTTTTTTTGGAGGGGAGCTCCTCCACCAGCCCCAGCCAAACGTCTTCCAAGTGTGAGGATGGCTGAGGTGGCGCGTGGAGGCGATCCAGGCTGTTACTGATACCTTTCCCCAATCCTGGTAATACATATAATGATGTTACTCAGTTTTGTTTTACATTTCCAAAACAGATGTACCAAATCCCTGTAAACTGATCTATGGTAATGCACTTAATTTTAATCTTCAACGTTAAAAGTAAAAATTGATCACGCAAAGCAGAAACATGTGTCACTTCACCATGGGTTGGCACGGGACCCAGCCGCCCCCTTGCTGCTTAACCATTTGGGTTCTGCTGTTCGCTTTCTCTGGACTTTCGTCCTTCCTTTTATTCAGGAGCCGTCCAGTACCGCGTGTCCTCTGCAGCCAGGGGCTGTCTCCTAGTGTGCCAAAGCTTTGCCGCTTTGGGCTGCAATGAATGGCTTCTGCAAGGCAGACGTCCACTGTGGTTTGGAAAGTTGGGAAAAAATGTCCTGAAGACAGGTTAGATTGTGGAGACCCGTTATAAAAGGCAACAGAAAATGAGGGGTCCCTGACCCAGATGCTGGCTGAATATTAAAGCAAGTTGCAGAACAATCACCAGACAACTTTGTTCATGAGGAAGGGTCAAAGTAAAAGCCCTGAATTTTTCTTCTAGAAGTTGCTTGTAGCTTCCTCACAGAGAGGGTCATTTACTCAGAGGCTCAACGTAGGTGCCCGTCAGGAAAGTCAAGCTGGAAATAACAAGGGATTCTTTGAAATGTGAAAACAGAGGCAGAGCCTCATCATGGATCAGAGGGGCTTGGAATGGCAGGAGGCACTGTGATAATTTTTCTCCTAGTTCAAGGCACCAGACCCCAAGGCTTTGCTCATTGCCAGCTGAGCATCACATATGCTGCCAGCTTTTTCCTGAATAACTCCTCTTGGTCATCAATGAATCATGCTGCAACCTGCCTCCTCTGATCTCGAGTTTAAGAAGAGCTGAAGGCCAAGGGATGTCTTCTCTATCAGAGCTGGATGGAATTGGGGTGGGGTACAGACTGCCATGGGTGCAGGGCTTGACCTCTTGGGAGTAGAGGCCCACGAGACACACCAGTAGATGAAAAAGCTCAGGCAGAAGGAAAGGCGTACCAGGTCTGGAGATCAAGAGAGCCCAGGCAGAGTGTGGGAACCGCAAGTGGTGGGTTCCATTGGCTGCTCAGTACCAGGTGAGGCGGCCGGGGTCGGGTTATGGAGGGCCTGTGCCAGGGAGCTTCTGCCCCGAGCCTGAGGCTGGTGGGGAGCTTTGGAAAGAAGTGACATCATAGATGTGTCACTGAGGAAGATCTCTTGGGCAGCTCAGGGGACAGAATTGAAGGCACAGAAAGCAAAGAAGAGACTTTGGTCTTTTTCAGCTTTGACATCTCCTTTGCTCACCTTGATCTGTGTTTTGTTTTTTCTATGGCATCCCTTCCTTTTTATGCTTTGCATTCAGTTTTCATTTTTTTAATTGCTTTTTTAAGGCTGAACTCCCGTATATGGAGGTTCCCAGGCTAGGGGTCTAATCGTAGCTACAGCTGCCAGCCTACACCACAGCCACAGCAACGCGGGATCCGAGCCTCGTCTGCGACCTACACCACAACTCACGGTAACGCCGGATCCTTAACCCACTGAGCAAGGCCAGGGATCAAACCCGCAACCTCACGGTTCCTAGTCGGATTCGTTTCTGTTTCCTGTGACAGGAACTCCCAGGTTTCAAATGACGCCTTTCTCCTTCTCGGATCCCAAATTCTCCATCTTGGCCCAAGATAGAGAGAACTCTTCCTTTGCAAAGTGAAGGAGGGCTGAAGGTGGTATGGAACAAGACCGATGGCCTCGGAATCCCCGGGAAGCCTCGAAAAAACACAGATTTCTGGGCCCCACCAGCAGAGTATCTGGTTCGTGGTCTGGGGTTGGGGCCTGAAGATCTGCATTTCTCTGAGCTCCCAGGTGCTGCTGCCAGTCCAGGGACCACACTCTGAGCAGCGTGACCAGGCTCTTGGTGTCAGCAGCCCCTCTTGGTTGTCACTGTGTGTTCTGGAAGCTGCCGAGTGATGACCGGATAGCCCTGGAGGGTACCAGTGGGGATGTTTCCCTAAGGGAGCTTCAGAAATTCAATGCAGAGGAAGGGGTCCTGTGCCCTGGGACCCCCCCAGAGCCTGGGTGCTGCTTTTGGACTCTTGGGGGCAGAATCGTCTCAGCTCTAAGCTTGGTTAATACACAGAGGGTCCTGCTCCTTATCCAAAAACAACATGATGAACAAGAATTCAATTTGGCAGGGGCACTTTCTGTTGAAGCATACTTTCTCTTAATTTAATCAGCCGGGCAAGAGCCTTCCAGACTTTGGGTTGGAAGTTTTTAGAAATTTGCCTCATTTTTTTTCCAGATATTTTCGTTCTTGCCCATCTGGTGGGGGATGGGGGGCTGAGAGGGAGAAAGAGACTGTCAGATGGAGATTATTCAACTAGGAGTTGGGACGCAGACGGAGAGATTTTTTGAGGAGTTCCCGTTGTGGCGCAGTGGGTTAAGAATTCAACTGCAGTGGCTGTGGGGGTGCAAGTTTGACTCCAGGTCTAGTGCAACAGCTGTGGCATGGGTCCCAGCTGTGGCTCAGATTCATTTCCTGGCCTGGGAACTTCCATATGCCATGGGTGTGGCCATAAAAAATAAAAATTTAAGAAAGAATGAATTAAAAAAAAAAGATTTGTGAAAGACACAAAAATGGCATTGTGGGAAAGAAGCATCTTTTGGAGTCAGGGCCACCTGCTTGGAACTCCAGACCTGCCACTCACTGCTGTGTGGCTCTGGGCAAGTCATCTGATCCTTCCCAACCTCAGTTTCCTCATCTGGAAAATTGAATTATAACAGCTACCCCGCTGGGATGCTGTCAGTCTCAGAGGTGATGTACCTATGGGGCATCAAGCAGGTTAGAAGCTCACTAAGCACTCAGATAATGTTGTCTATTCTCATAATGTTGTTACTGTTGTTTTTCTTATCATTTTAGTGTCTTCCCACTCAACCTTAATTCCTTTCCTTTCTTTCTTGCTTGCTTGCTTGCTTATTTTTAGCCTCCCACCTGTGGCATATGGAAATTCCCAGGCTAGGGGTCGAATCGGAGCTACAGCTGCCGGCCTAAACCACAGCCACAGCAACTAGGGATCTGAGCTGCATCTTTGCCACATCTGTGACCTAGACCACAGCTCACAGCAATACCAGATCTTTGGCATACTGAGCAAGGCCAGGGATCAAACAAACCCACAACTTCATGGATACTCTTTGGGTTCTTAATCCACTGGGCCACATTGGGCACTCCCAGTCTTAATTCACTTCTGTTGCTGAGTCCTAAGAAAATGAGAACATCCTAAGAATCATCCCTTTTTTTCTTAAAAAATCTGGGTCAATGGGCTACATCACTTCTCTCAACCAGAGGCAATTTCGCCCCTCAGAGGGTATTTAGTAGTGTCTGGAGACTTTTTTCAAATTGAAGTATAGTTGATTTACAGTGTTGGGTTCGTTTCAGGTGTAGAGCACATTGATTCAGTTATACATGCATACATATCCATCTGTTTCCAGATTCTTTTCCCTTATAGGTTATGACAAAATACTGAGTGTGGTTCCCTGTGCTATAAAGTAGGTCTTTGTTGGTGGTCTCCTTTGTATAGTAGTGTGTATGTGTTAATCCCAGCCTCCTCACTTATCCCTCCTACCCTCCTTTCCTCTTTGGTAATCATAAATTTGTTTTCTATGTCTGTGGGTTTATTTCTGTTTTGTAAATAAATAATTTGTATCTTTTTTTTTGAGATTCCACATATAAGCAATATAGTATATTTTCCTTTGTTTGACTGACTTCACTTAGTATGATAATATCTAGGTCCATCCATGTTGCTGGAAATGGCATTATTATGTTCTTTTTTTATGGCTGAGTAGTATTCCATTGTCTATACGTACCACATCTTCTTTATCCATTCATATCCATTTATCTGTTGATGGACATTGAGCTTGCTTCCATGTGGAGACTTTTCTTTGGGGTGATCGCACCAGACTCTGCTACTGGGTTTCTAGTGGGTGGAGGCCAGCGATGCTGCTAAACACCCTGTAATGCCCAGGATAGTCCCCAAAACATAGAATTCTCCCTCCTCCAATGTCAGCAGTGCTGCTATTGTGAAGCCCTGAGCTACTTCTTTGGGATTCTAGGATTTGAAAGAAACACCAATCCAAGTGACTATGTATCAAGCATTTTTGAGGTGCCATGTGCCGGATTTGGTATTTCTCTTATTTAATCCTTTCAGCAACTGTGATGCAAGGGTGGTGACTGACCCCGGCTTGCAGAGGAGAAATGTGATATTCAAAAAATGGAGCTGGATTTGAATCAAGGCTCTCAGTTCCCTTCGTTCTCTCCTTCCTGCACTTGAATGTTCTTTCATTCCATCAGTGCTTTGGGAGGGCCTGCTCTGTGCCAGGCTTTGCTTGGGGCCATGGGGACAGAGTGCAAGTGAGATGGGCCTGGAGCCTGCAGGGGAGGAGTCCCCGGCTCCACCTGGTGCAGGGCACAGAGGGAGTGTGTACAGCCCAGCAGATCCATGATGGTAGCCTCTGCTAGGGAACGGATGGTGGCGGTTATACCTGACCTCAATTTGGGGGCAATAGGGAGAAACTGCCCTGCTTATCCCTGGACAGGGTCCATTTCTGGGAGCAGCAACATGAAATGAAAAACATCCTGGAGTTCCTGTTGTGGCTCAGTGGAAGCAAGTCCGACTAGGAACCATGAGGATGCGAGTTCAATCTCTGGCCTCACTCAGTGGGTTAGGGGTCTAGCATTGCTGTGAGCTGTGGTGTAGGTCGCAGATGCGGCTCGGATCCAGCGTTGCTGTGGCTGTGGTGTAGTCTGACAGCTGTAGGTCTGATTTGACCCCTAACCTGGGAGCCTCCATATGCTGTGGGTGCGGCCCTAAAAAAAGCAAAATAAATAAATAAATAAAACATTTTAAAAAAAGGAAAGAAAAACACCCTATTGTGACTCAGCGGGTTACAAACCCGACTAGTATCCATGAGGATGCAGGTTCAATCCCTGGCCTTACCCAGAGGGTTGAGGATCTGGGGCTGCTGTGAGCTGTGGTGTAGGTTGCAGATGTGGCTCACATCTGGCATTGCTGTGACTGTGGTGTAGGTCGGCAGCTACAGATCCGATTCAAGCCCTAGCCTGGGAACTTCTATACGCCATGGGTGCGGCCTTTAAAAAAAAAAAGGAATAGAAAAAAACATTGTGTAGGAAAACAAAGGACTTTCCTGCCTCTGTGACTCAAATCTGCATGGAGGAAAATGGATGGGCACACTGCCGGCTGCCTTGGAGCTTGTGTGACCTCTCTCAGCCACAATTTACTGGTCCAGGCAGGGGAATGGATGAAATGAACAGTGACTGGAAAACCACAGATCGCCTGTCTCTGGCACCGTGCCCGTTACTGATTCCCACTTGGCACCTCCTTTAATCCTGTAATCACCCCAGGAGACTGGCACTATTCTGCAGAGCTTAGACCAAGGTGAGGTGAGTGAGGCACTCACGGAGGGCCCCCAGTTGAAGGGGGTGCCCCAAACTCAACCATCAAGAAAGTATTTTCATGCCACTTTGAAAAAGTAAATGCAAACAATTCATGATGAACGTATTATCACAATTTTATTTATTTTATTTTTTGGCCCCTTCATGGCACATGGAGTTCCTGGGCCAGGGATCAGATCTGTGCTGCGGTTGTGACCTACACGGCGACTGAGGCAACCCACTGTGCCCAGCCCAGGATTGAACCTGCAGGGGAGCGAACCTACCTTCTGGTGCTGCAGAGACGCCAGAGGTCCTGCCTGTTGTGCCACACCGGGAACTCCCAGCGTTTTAAATAAGACAGCATTCTACCCTGTCCTTGCTCGTCCTCCCTCACCTCACCTTAATCCTGACCCAGTGTCACTCCCATTTTACAGATGAAGAAAGGGTTCAGGGAGTCTGATGATGAGGTTCAGGGAGTCTGCCTCTCCTCCCGCCTTATTATCCAAGGCCTTCTCATTGAGGGCTGGCCACCAGGCAGACGGCCTTAATTCTGCTCTGAACGGCCCCCTGGGGGCCTCCGCTCATCCACCCCCTGGCCTGGGAACAGGAAGCTACACAGGAGATAGCAAGGAGGTCGGGGCGCGGGGCCGTTTCTGTTGTGGTCCTTCCTCGTTACTGTTTAACATGCCTCAGAACCCGCCGTGCACTTTGAAATCAAAATGTACCAGGAAGCATCCTGGTAAACTTAGCTCTTGAGTCTTTGGGGGGCACCTGGCCGTACTTCAGAGAGAAATCAGATAAAGCAAAGACAAGACCATTGTCAGCGACCCCAGATGGGAAGAAAGGGAGACTTGGACACCAGAAAAGAGCATGTGGCTACTTGAAAGCAATCACCCGGGGCTTGGAGGAAGGAGCAACACAAAATAATGTTTTTCCTTTTTTTTTTTAAAAAAATGGCTTTCGCAAACATTAGTTCATCTAGGCATGGCAAGCTAGATGTCAGGATTTTCATTGTACTATTGAGAAAACGTAAGCACAGAGCACAGGGAAGGTGGGGATTAACTGAAGGTGGATGGTTCAGCTAGTTTTTGTTTAGGACTTGGGGAGGCTGGAAGTCAGGCTCTCTGCTCCCACGCAGCCCCCTTTTCTAATCATTTCAAATGCTACACAGAGCAGCTCACTCCTTACACAGAGGTTGTTTCTATTTAACTCGTAAGCACAGCACTAAACTCATTAGGTCTCTGAATGAGAAGGAAGCAGTGTTCTCTTACCCCAGATCTCTCACCCCAGGGGAACACACTCACTTTCCCCTTCCTGTGCATGTGCAAGTTATTCTTTGAACCAACCATTCTGGACTTCGCACTGCTAACCTGTTAACATGTCACTGTGCTTCTGTCCAGCTCCCTCTGGATGTCAGTGCTAGTGTCTGCTTCTCTAGCAGATGAGTATTACACAACGGCCCCGAGCACTCAGGTCTCCCTGCATCCATGGGCCTTACAGAGTGATGTTGCTGACCCTCCCATCCATTGATGGGCTCTATTTCTTCACCCTCTTGACTCTGGGCTGGCCTTGGGGTTGGCTTTCATCTACAGAAGGTAGCAGAGGTGAGGTTGCATTATTTGCAACAGCCCAAAGGTGGAAACAACCCAAGTGTCCAAGGACAAATGAATGGATGAACAAAGCGTGTTATCTGTGTACAAGGAATATTTTCAGACTTAAAAAGGAATGAAATTCTGACACCTGCTACAACATGGATGAACCTTGAAGACATTATGCTGAGTGAAATAAGCCAGAAATATATCATGGCAACAATTATATTAGTGAAAAATAGGGAATAACCTATATGTACAATTAGAGGGGATTTTAAATATTTTAAGGTATAGCCATAGAAGTGAATGCTTTGCAGCTGTTAAAATTCTGTTCCACTGAGTTCCCGTCGTGGCTCAGTGGTTAACGAATCCGACTAAGAACCATGAGGTTGCGGGTTCGATCCCTGGCCTTGCTCAGTGGGTTAAGGATCTGGCGTTGCAGTGAGCTGTGGTGTAGATTGCAGACGCGGCTCAGATCCCGCGTTGCTGTCCCGAAGGCCAGCAGTTACAGCTCCTGTTAGACCCCTAGCCTGGGAACCTCCATATGCTGCAGGTGCGGTCCTAGATAAGGCAAAAAAGACAAATAAAATAAAATAAAATTTCTGTTCCAGAAGACTATTCACTGACATAAAAGGATACTCAAAATCTGTTGTGAACCAATATATCAATAAAACAATTGAGTATGATTTCACTTTTATGAAATATACATTTATATAAAACATGTTATACCTGTAATATAGATGTATATAAAATATAAAAGTGTAGATGTATATAAAATATACCAAAGTGTTGACAATGGTAACCTCTTGGAGATAAAACTAAGATTTAGTTTAAGCACCCCCCGCCGCTTTTTATCAGTGTATTTTACATGGTTCCCAAATATGCAACACTCAATGGTTATTACTTTTGTTTTAGCAGGAAACACAATAAAAGAAGCGATAACATTTAGTTAAAAATAGATGTCAAGGAGTTCCTGTCGTGGCGCAGAGGAAACAAAATTGACTAGTGTCCATGAGGATGCAGGTTCGATCCTTGGCCTCACTCCATGGGTTAAGGATCCGGCGTTGCTGTGAGCTGTGGTGTAGGTTGCAGATGTGGCTCAGATCTGGTGTAGCTGTGCCTGTGGCATAGGCCTGTAGCTGTGGCTCAGATTCAACCCCTAGCCTGGGAACCTCCATATGCCATAGGTGTAGCCCTAAAAAAAAAAAAAAAAAACACGGTGTCAAAGCAAATACATATTTTTAATCATGGAAGAGAAGTTGGAGAAATTGTTCTCCTTCCCTCTCCTAATCCTCCTTTTTTTTTTTTTTCTGACCACAACCTTGGCATATGGAAGTTCCAGGTCTGGGTCGAGCCTTGCGCTGCAGCAGTGACAACAGCAGATCCTTAACCTGCTGAGCCACCAGGAACTTCTCCCTGAAATGTTTTCAATGCATGATTTGGAAGCAGTGAGGCAAGTCTCCACTGTGAAGCAGAAGTGGGAGATGCTGAGGACCTGCTATCACTGATGTCACTATCACTAAAGGACACTCCACTTCTGCAGATCCTGGTTTAGGGAGCATGGCTCAAGAAATCTAAATGTGGTCTCCAGCTGGATGGCCCAAGGCAACTAAATTAACACAGGGGCTTGTGGAACCAATCCTCTTGGATTGAAATCCTGGTTTTGTCTGTTAACCGGCTTTGGATCTCAGACAGGAAACAGAGACTCCAGCCTTTTATTTACACGAAGCAGGACCAGCCACCATCTTGCTTGTGCTGGTCCACCTGTGGGTGGAAGAGTTGGAGCCGGAAGCTTCCCGGGCATCTATGATGCATGCATCATAGGAGAAGGCACTGGAAGTAATTTAAAAATATCCAGGGGAAGTTAGTGGTTCACCCCTTTCTGTCCTCACTGGAGACTCGGGGTGGCTCTCTGAGCATCCCCGGGGTGAGAAAGGGTTGTGCCCCCGGAAGACATGCATTCAGCCCGGATTCTGCTTTCCTGAGCCCGTGTCAGGTGCTGAAACCCCAAACGTTTCCCGAGAATTCGAGGCGCAGAGAAATAGCTGATCTGTGCCCCACCTGGAGAGGCCAGGAGGAAAGACAAATGTTTTAAACTCTCAGCCACCCAGCCTCCTGTTCGTGCTATTTCCCTAACATATGCTAACATATGCTTTCCTCAAGAACTTCAAAAACCTGCTTTTAGCAGCAATGAAAATAGGACCCTGCGTCCAATTCAACTCTTAAGCTTCAGAGTTTCCCTCTAATACCATTACCTCATGTACAGAAGAAAATGTAAATCTAAAATATGCTGGTGATTATAACCTTTCTTCCTGACAGACATTGTAATATAAATGCACATAAATTGAATTTCTTCTTTAAAGAAATTTGAATACCTTTGGAGCATTTTAGCAAATCATCTGCAGTCCTTGTGGCACCACATCAATGATCCGTGGAAAAGTGATCTGTCTGTAGCATGACTTCTGCAAGAGAAGGATGGAGCGGGGCCGGGACATGCCAAGAAAAATAGGACGTACTTTATTGATATTCAAAATTTATTTTTATTAAACTTGCATAAAAGAGACGTGGGGCGCTGGTGCTACCAGGGAAGGTGCTTCAAATATTAACTCCTGAAGTCCTGCTCCCATCCTCTGGCTGCCAAAACCGGGGAGAAAAATGCCAAAAGAAGAGGAATGGGAGAGGTTCAGTTCTGTCCACTGGGGCTGCGTTCGGAGGCCTTGTGTTAACTATTAAATCAGAAATGGTTAAGAGTGGAGCTTGGGAGTGGGAGCCTGAGATGCTTCAGATAAGAGTGTGCTTGGGCCCAGATGTCCCTTGGGGGAGGGTAAGGAATGTTTGAATGGTCTGTGTTCACCAGTTTGTGCCTGGATGGGAATGTGGCTGCCCAGAGCTCTTGTGCACTTCAGGGGCTGAGCTCAGGGCTTCTAGTGAACTGATGGCTGATGGTCACTGTTAAGCTGGTAGAGTTGAACATAGTAATAGTAGTAATAGTAATAATAATAATAATAATAAGTGCATGCAGCTCTCAACCCTTTGTCCCCACAGCTCAAACCCTGGTCCTCTGCCTGGGTTCATCATTGAACTCTGGCTTGGCATTTGAAAGTGACCAGTGTACTGGTCCCAGCCCCTCTTTGAATCACAAGGCTGTGGTTTTGGGGGTTTGGCCTTGACTCATCTTGGAGTTACCCACTCTCTAGAACCCTCTAGGATGGTAGGAAAGAAGCCAGTGGATTTCAGCTGGGGCCCAAAGCCACACGTTTCTTTAGTCAGGAAGCCAGCTGAGGCCACTAATTCTTCAGGCTGCCCGGAAGAGACATCAGGAAGTTCCTTTTTTGGGCTGCTGGCCTTAAGTTGGGTTGATCTATCAGACCATTCATCCTCCTAACAAAATGAAGGCCACTGGTTCCTGACCAGGGACAGAACTACCGTGACAGCCAAATGGACCTCAGAGGGAGTTGAAGGGTGGCAGTAATTCAGAGAAGGGTCTCATACCACAAACTGCCCGGTTTGGAATCCTGGCTCCATTGCCTTGGGATTTGGGGCAAGTGACGGGACTTTGGGCAAATGACTTCCCTTCTCTGTACCTCAATTTACTCATCAATGAAATGGGACAGATTCTATAAGATCAAACCAGGTGAAATTGCCAGCCATGTGGATCAGAAACAGTCCAAGGCAATTTCCAGTGATTCCTGATGATAGCACATACTCGGGGAGTCATCAGGAGATCAGCAGGCTGAAGACGTACAGCACTTAGAACAGTGCAAAAGCATGTGGTAAAAGCATAGCAGTGCACTTGACCTGAGCACTTAGCCCGGCTGCCCTGTGCACCAGCCGTCTTGTGACAAGTGCATTCATTCAACCGAGACTAGGGGAAGGTAGATGAGGCAACATTTACTTCCACTTGGGGCTACATTTTATTTTATTTTTCATGAATTCCAATCATTGGCTTTTCATTTGAAAAAACCGGCCCCAGCAACACCTACAAAGCTCATGTCAGGCAAACAGAGCAGCTCCTGGCCGCCGTCTGCCCCCTCTGACAGCGCTTGTTGCAATCACGTAATTACTTGTTAGACTGCACCGTACTGATTTATGGGGGATCAATCTTTCTGCTGGTCTCCGTTCCATAGGGTTCCCAGCATGCCAGGAAGCTGTCAGAGAAGCTCAGTTTTACTAGAAAAGAGAAAACAAACAGTGAGACAGCGAGAGTGCCCTTGCAGATGTGGATCCCAGAGAACAGTGTTCTGTACCTTTGATGGTTTAATGGCCACACAGCCACAAGCGAGGCGACAAACTCTTCAGGACAAGCCTCAACTCTGGTCCAGGCACCTGACTTCTTCCCCAGCCCCTTCCCCCAGGAACACATAAAAGGAAATGAATTTACAAAAGCTGTAGCTTCCTGGATCTGTTCATTTGCAGACGCAGGGGAAGAGTTTTTGAAGGGGCTGTTCACAAACACGTTAAATTTCGGGGGGGGCAGGAAAGCTCCGGTGGGGACTGGGGAGAGGCAGCGGGTCCCAAGGTAGCTGAGAACTTGGGCTCTGAAGTCAGACAGCTAGAGTGTAAAGCCAGGCTCCAAGGCTCTCTAGCCTGTGGTCTGGGGCAAGTCAGTTGACCTTGCCAAGCCTCAGTTTCCCCATGTGTAAAATGGCACTTGCTTGCTGGGCTTGTGTTCTGGGAAAAGAGTTGATGTGTGTGAGGCAATAGGCATAATGCCTGGTACCTAGTAGGTGCTCAATAAATGCTGGTGGATACAGAAGGGTCACAGTGCTGCAGGAAAGGTCACACGTGTCTCTTTCTTTGTTTCTATCGTCTTCAAGGATGGACTCTGGGAAACAGCGTGCATTTATTATTTTCTGCGTCTAGCACAATGCCTTGTAACTGTGGAGCATCCAAAAACAAAGGTTAATCATGAAAGGATGGGATTGGGACCTGGGAAATCTGCCTTCTGGTCCCAGCTCTGTGACCTTGGGCAGGTCCCGTGTCCTCCCTTCAGACTCAGGTTTTTCACCTGGGAAATGAAAGGCTTGGACTGGAACCAGCATTTCTCAAAGTCTGCCCTGAGGTTCTAAGAACGTTACCATGAGTTCAGCGGGCAAAGGAAGAAGCGAGTTCTGCGGTCAAGTTCATTTAGGAAAAGTTGAGATAAACACTCAAACCAAGTTCCCTTACGGGACTTCTCAGAGCCTTTATGGATTCAGCATTTCTGGGATCTCTCTGACCTCAGAGCCCCCCTTCTCTAAAGTCTTTCAATAACTGGATGTGATTTTCAAGGTTCATCAAGGGGCAATGAACTCGACTTTGCTGGGCTCGTTTCTGGGTCTCCTGAGAGGACAGGAAGTCAGGGGGCAGCCAGAGTTCTCCAGGACTGGGAAAATCCCCTGGCCGGAACAGTGGCTTCCTTTCCATAGACCGAATGGTGGACTTTGCAAGGTTGTCCAGGACGAGGCTGGGCCTGAGGGAATCTTTGGATCTTTCGGCTCAAGTTCTGAACACAGGGATCTATGTTCAGGATGATAATGACTTTGAATGTCCGGGAAGTTATGTCAAGGAATGGCTCATCAGAAAGGCCACTCCTTTCTGGGCAGCTACTAATGTCCCCAAGACTTCAATAAAGATGAGGTGACTGGAGATGTCCAGCCCTCACTGTGGAGGCCGGCAGACCAGGGAGGGAGGAGGGAAATGGGGAAAGGAGCTGGTTTTCCCAGTACAGTGGAGCTGTTTACTGGGAAAGCTGCTTTTCTCAGTCGATGGTTCATCCATTGATTTAGCATATTATACTGAATGTTGGAGTTCCCGTTGTGGTTCAGTAGTTAATGAACCTGGCTAGTATCTGCAAGGACACGGGTTTGATCCCTGGCCTTGCTCAGTGGGTTAAGGATTCGGCGTTGCCTTGAGCTGCAGTGTAGGTGGCAGACGCGGCTCGGATCCCGTGTTGCTGTGGCTGTGGCGTAGGTTGGGAGCTACAGCTCCGACTTGACCCCTAGCCTGGGAACCTCCATATGCCGTGGGTGTGGCCCCAAAAAGACAAAATATTTATATTTACATTTATTTTGAATGTCCATTGCAGACCAGGCGTTGTTCTAGCTCTGGGCATCCTGCAGTGAACAAATACAAAGCCTCTGCTCTTGGGGAGTTTACACTTCTGTGTGGGGTGGTAAACATAGACATAACAGGTCAGGAGGCGGCAATACACGCTAAGAGGAAAGTCTGAAGCTGGTTCAAGGGACAAAGGGATGAGGAGGGCTGCTTTAAATAGGGGATCAGGAAAGGGCCCTCTGATTTGGTGGCCTCTGAGGGAGTGAGGAAGTGGTGGCTATCTGAGGGAATGTATTCCAGGCTCAGGGAGCAGTCAGTGCAAAGGCCCTGGGGCACAAGGGTACTTGGTGTGTTCACAGAACGGGGAGAGGCCAGTGTGACTGGAATGGAGTGAGCGAGGGGGAGGGAAGTAGGAGAAAGTCATCAGAGAGGCCTCTGTAAGGCCTCATAGAACTTGGACTGTATTCAGGGCCTCACCCATGGCATATGGAGGTTCCCAGAGTAGGGGTTGAATTGGAGATGCAGCTGCTGGCCTACACCACAGTCACAGCAGCACGAGACCTGAACCATGTCTGCAGCCTACACCACAGCTTGCAGCAACACCAGATCCTTAACCCACTGAGCGAAGCCAGGGATCAAACCCACATCCTCATGGATGCTATTTGGGTTCATTACCGCTGAGCCACAGCGGGAACTCCCTAGATAACTTTATTGAGGCATATTTTGCATATCATATCTTTCACCCTTTTCCAGTGTGCGACTCAATGCTTTTTAAAGTGAATTTCTCAAGTGGTGGCACCATTGCTCTAAATCTATTTTAGAGCATTTCCATCACCCGGGTTTGATCTCTTGTGTGTATTTACTGTTAATCCCCCCTCCCCTCACCCTCGCTCCAGGCAACCACTGTCTACTTTCTGCTGTCTTTATAGCCCTGCCTTTTCAGGATATTCCGTGCAAATGGAATCTCTTCCATCTGGCTACTTTCACTGAGCATAGAGTTTTTTGAGATTTGTCTGTGTCGGCGTGGTTCATATCTGTAGTTTACCCCTTTTTATTTCTAAACTGTATTCTGACTTGATTGTATTTTAAGCAGCGACAGGAATTCGTTGGAGGGTCTGGAGCAGAAGGGAGACTTATCATGACAGTGTCTGCCCTTTATCATGGACAAGCAGGTTTCCTGGCAGGGAGAGCCGGGGACTTTGGCACAGATGAGCTTGATGTTGCCCTTGGAGAAGTCATTTCACCTTTTTGGGACTCAGTATTCTTTCTTTTTTATCATTTATGTTTTTACTGTGGCAAAATGTACATACATAAAATGAATCTTTTTAACCATTTTTTTTTTCTTTTTAGGGCTATACCTGCTGCATAGGGAGGTTCCCAGGCTGGGGGGGTCCAATCCGAGCCACAGATGCTGGCCTACACCACAGCCACAGAAACTTGGGATCCAAGCCACATCGGTGACCTACACCACAGCTTGCAGCAACACCAGATCCTTCACCCACTGAGTGAGGCCAGGGACTAACCTGCATTCTCAGGTACTAGTTGGGTTCTTAACCCCCTAAGCCATAACAGAAACTCCTGTCCTTTCAACCGTTCTTAAGTGTACAGTTCAGTGTCATTAAGCACATTCACATTGTCATGCAGCCATTACCACTTCTATTTCCAGAATTTCTCCATCATCCCAAACTGAACCTCTGTACTCATTAAACGCTAACCCCTTCCTCCCCCAGCCCTTGACAAACTTCCTTCCACTTTCTGTCTCTATGGGTTTGACTACCCTAGGTAATTCACATATGTGGAATCATGCCATATTTGTCCTTTTGTGTCTGACTTCTTTCGCTGAGCCCGATGTCCTCAAGGCTTATCCATGGTACAGCAGGTGTTAGAATTTCCTTCGTTTTTAAAGCTGACTTAATGTTCCATTGCATGTATCGACCCCATTCTGGTTATATTCATCTGTTGATGGACATTTGGGGGGGTTTCCACTTTTGGCTATTATAAATAACACTGCTATGATCATTTATGGGCATGCCTATCATTTTTAGAATGGGAATGATGGTTTTTGCATACCCGACACAGTTGTCTTAAGGCTGAAATGAAATGTTCACATCAAGTGCTTAGCACAGGGCCTGGCATGCGAAAAATGCCAAAAGAACACTACTCAATACGGATGCAGTAACAGTAGAACCGCTATTATTATTGATGATCTTCAGTCCGGCAGGTGATAGAGAAATTTCACAGGACTGCCAACTCAAAGGGAGCTTTCTTTCTTTCTTTTTTAAAATATAGACACAATTTCTAGTATAAAAGTAATGCGACCTGAATATTTATTTTCACAATTTTTCAAATTTAGAAAATTGAGACTAGAAAACTCCAGCCATAATCCCATCCCTTAAACTGAGTTTCAATTTCCTTCTAGTCCAGAGGGATTAAATCGAGTGGATTTCATTTGAACATAGAGAAACTGGATTTTGGGGGGCTGGCTGGGAGTGGGGAGCGGGAAGGAACTTCATGGAAAATTCTTTCCTGAGAGAAATCATGTTGGTGTTTTGCTTTTAAAATCCCTGGGCCTGGCTGATTCGGCCAAGCAAGGATGCGTATGTGGGTTTTTTTTTTTTTTTTGGCTTCGGCACTGACAGAGAAAGGAATCAAAAAAAGGAAATATCATTTCCTTAACTACTAGGTATTAATATCCTGTTTAATTTAATTTCAGCTTTCTGCACCGGGGAGCTCCTTTCCCTCTAACATACAGTGTCAGCTTGGCAGGGAGTTTCTGACAGTATCAAAAGAGGATTTAGCTCTGAACACTTGCCATGAAAGTGTCTCTATCTGCGCCCGGCGTAGGCTTTCAGAAGAGAGCATTGTGTCCTGTGCAGACGGTAATTGAGTGAATGAGGCCTGGCACCTGGGCCTGCCGTGGAGCCCTGATAAGGACATAAAGACAGGCTTCAAGGGCCTGCTTGCCAGAGGCAGAGAGGCTGGCGCGGCCCTGGGAGGAGGGAAGCCCAGCCATCCCCGTGGACAGCTGAGAGCTCAGCCCTGCAGCCCTGCAGGGGAAGGATCCTATGCGCCAGCATTCTGCACCTCAGCACAGCACAGGGCGGGCACTTGCGGGGGGTGGGGGGTGCGGGTAGTAAGAGGGTGAGGAGAGGGGCAGGGTTGGCCATAAATACGCTGTGTTCTTCTTTGGCCAATGCCTGTCTAGAAAACTGTTGTCTAGACTGGGGTACGTTCAGTCTTGTCTCATGGCTGTGTGGCTGCTGGTAGACTGTATATGGATCCCTGTGAGTCTGAAAGGGTGATTTTCCTAGTGATTCCAGTGTGTATCCCACTGCCCTTGGTCAGGCCTCTCAGCCCCAGACAGGACTGTGTGTCTCTCTGATGGCTCTGCACTGATCACTTCCTCTGTGAACTGAAGACAATTTAGCAGATAAGTGATCATCATGTTATTGCCTATGCATCCATCCATCCATCCATCCATCCACTAGCCCCATCCATCTACCCATCCATCCATCCATCCATCCTCTAACACCATCCATCTATCCATCCACTCACCAATCCTTGCCACTCTCCCAACACTACAGCTATCCATTATCCCTCCACTCATCTATCAATCCCTCTATCCCTCCATCCATCTGACTTTGGAGAGTCTGTTATGTTTTAGACACTGGTAAATGGTATCTTTTAATAATCTTTCTACAGTGAGAGCTTTGGACAAAAAGTTGGAGCCCAAATCCGCGGTTAGCACTGTGACCTCGGCTCTAAAGTCACTGCTTTGAAGTTTGCCAAAGTTGGGGGCTGTCTTACTCAAAGGCGGGCTAACTTTTAAAACCATCACTCTTTTTCCAATTTCTCCACATCCTGACAATGCTTATTACTGTCTGTCTTCTTTATTGTAGTGGGTGTAGAATGATACCTCATTGTGGTTTTGATTTACATTTCCCTGATTGCTAATGGTGGTTAGCATCTTTTCTTGAGATTGCTGGTCTTTTGGTTATTTTCTTTGGAAAAATGTTTACTCAAATCATTTGACCACTTTAAAATCTGGTTGTCTATTATTGAATGGTAAGAATTCTTGATATAGTCTAAATATATATTCTAAGTATTCTTATCAGATATATCTTTTGGAAATACTTGCACCCATTCTGTGGCTTTTCTTTTCACTTTCTTGATAATGTACTTTGAAAAATAAAAAATTTTTAATGTGAGAGAAGTCAAATTAAAAAAATAATAAAACCATCACTCGTAAATTTCAATGGCTTCATATAAGTTTATTTGCTATTTTGTCACCCAAAATAAGAGTTCTTGATTGATAGACAGCTTTCCTCCACGTAGTGACTCAGGGACCCAGGTTCCTTCTGTCTGGAATCTCAGCCCTTCTCTGATCCAGGGGGTGCTTCCATTCTGCTGGTACATGAGAAATGTGGGTCAGGTATAGGAGGTTTGGAAGTGCTGCACATCACTTCTGCTCACATCTGTCAGCCAGAAGTCAGTGCTATGGCACAGCTAACAGTGAGGATGGCTGCATGCCCAGGAAGACAAGGAGAACACCGACACTGGGAGTGCCAGCTGTCTCTGCCACTAGGCCTCTGGGTGATTTTTGATCACAAAGAAACAGAAGAATGTTAGACGCCAAGAGAAAGAAGTGGGGCAGAAGCTTCCAGATTTTCTTAATTCTCTAAGCAGAAAGTGGCCTGTTACTTGCCTTATCTTTGAATGATGCCAAGGGGGGAGATTTTTAACTGGCCGTGTGGAGAGGAGAGAAGAGAGCCAAAGGGTTTTTCTTCTTCTTTTCTTTTAATTGGAGTACAGTTGATTTACAATGTTGTGTGAGTTCCAGGTGTGATTCAGGTGCAAAAGTGATCCAGGTATATATATATATATATACAAATATATATATATATATATATATATATATATATATATATATACACACACACATACATACATACATACATACATACATATTTATATATATATTTGTCTGTGGTTTTTTTGGATTCCTTTCCCTTATAGGTTATGACAATATTGAGTGCAGTTCTCTATGCCAAACAGTAGGTCCTTGTTGGTTATCTATTGAATATACAGCAGAAGAGTCTTTCTGACTCTTTCATTCAGAACCAATGTGATTGCTCTGTTCCAAAATGGAAGAGGGAAGGTCATGTTCTAACCTTTTTAAATAGTTGACATTGGGAAGAAATAAAAGGCCTGTAGTATCATCTAATCTTAATCTTCTTTTATCTGGGATTCTGATGGACAAGTTTATGCCTAGTCTTTTCTAGAAGCTTAGGATATATTTCAAAATCCTCATCACCATTGGTAATATTGACTGAGTTCTTATTGGGTGCCAAGCACTATTCTAAGAGATTTACGTAATTATATAATTGTCTTGTAACAGCCTTAGGAGGCAGGTATTGTTTTAACCCCATGTCATGGAAACGTGTGACAGGATGACATGTAGCTGAGATGTGACCACACAAGTGATCCCTAGGAAGTAGTGGAACAAGCAAGAATGTTCAGGTGACTTTACTGGATCCCAGGAGCATGGAGGTGTCATGGGGGCCCCAGGCCCAATGCTAGAGATTTTCCTGAAGGTCTTTCTTCTGGCCACTTAAACTGTGTGTCAGTTTTCTCAGCCACTAAATGGGGTTGCCAGTCACTATCCCACCCTTGTGGGCAGCTTTTTTACGGGGATCATCTAAGAGTAATGAATTTGGAGGCGCTGGTCCATGTATGTGATGGCACAGAGGAACAGAGTCCCTGCTCTTGGGGTAGCAGCTTCTGTCAGCAGGCCTTGTCTGTCCCCGGCCTCAGAACTGCTAAAAAGCATCAAGTGAGTTATTCGCTAAGTGAGGGCTGATGACAGAACACCGTGTTTCAATGAAGTCCTTACCTTTGGAATATTAACTTCGGAAGGCTGGGGTGAGCTGGGAAGTCTGGAGCCTTCCCTCGGTCCCTGGCAGCCGGCTCAGCTGTGCATGTTTTTCCAGCTCGTGGAGAGGCAGAAACATCCCCACACTCCAGATGTTTCCAGCCTGGCAGAGCCACCATCGTCCCCATGCAGGCTGTCGTGCACCGACTCTTCCGGTGACGTTCCCCCCTGGGTTGTTGCTGTTCTCTTTAACCGGCTTGGTTTCACCGCAGGGAATGCTGAAGAGAGGGAGTTGTTTTTGTTTTGTTTTGTTTTTCTCCTTAAGAAAATACAGATACTGTAATCTCTTTCCCATCTGGGTCTGACTGCAGACAAGCCAGAGTGGGTGGGATGGGACGGTGGGCAAGTTAGCTGCAGAAAGAGGCAGGTACCCCCTCTGACCACACACCTGGGCAGGTGTGGCAGCTGGCTCGCTGTGCAAAGTCTCAACAAAAAGAGGGCCCTCCAGTGGGCCCTGGGGGATGGGTTTGTTTTTGTTTTACAGCCATGCTGGAATCTTTCCTCTTGGAGCATTTTTGGGTCTGGGTTTTCTGGAAGCAGTTAGAAGAAACAGCTGGACGGTTCAGGGAAAATGGCTAACATGCTTAGCATCTTTATAAAGTCGATTTCCATTTAGAAATAGCCTTTATCCCAATTGCTTCTCCCCAAACCAACTCTATTCTCTCTATGCAAAGGGCTTTCCTGAAACTTGCAAATGTTTATAGGGCAGATTAAGCCATTCTGAGGTCATAAAGTGCAGCTGCTATTTAAATATAACCCCCCGGGGTCCAGGCATCTGATTATTCGTAGGTGTTGAGTGCCACTTACAGAGCAAGCGGCCGGCCTGCCTTAAATAACTCTTAACTAGGCCCAACCAGTCCTTAAGAGGTTTCTAGGATTAGATCACAGCCTGGCAAAAGCAGAGCAAGTCTGGAAAAGTCCTAGGAGGATTTAAAATTTTTTTTCCCTTTTGTTTTAATCTATCAAATCAAGCAGCTGAGGCAAGTTTTGGACCAAAGGAAACATTTCAATAACTCATATTTTTAAATCACCATCAGCTGGAGGAATTCTGATTTGTGCCTGGCCCAGAACATTTTTGAGGATAGTTTGAAAGTATCACTAAGGGGAAGGTTGGGGAAGCAAATTAATGCCATTGTTCTCTAACCAAAGAAGGGTTCGTTTTATTCTTAACTGCAGGGCGCTCAGAGGGGTGACAGGCAGACAGAAAAGGACCCAGCCAAGTGTCTTAGTCTGCTCGGGCTGCCGTAGCAAAATACCATAGGTTAGGTGGCTCATGCTATAGACGACACTTCTCAGTTCTGGAGGCTGAGAAGATCAAGTTGCCAGCCCATTTGGTTCCTGGTGTGAGCTCTCTTCCTGGCTTGTAGATGTCTTTTCGCACAGGGCAGAAAGGCAGCTCTTTTTCTCTTGTGTCTCTTCTTAAAAGGGCGCTAATCCCATCACATGGGCTCTACCCTCATGATCTTATTACCTCCCAAAGGCCCTGTCTCCAGATATGAACACAAAGGGAGATAGGGCTTCACGATATGAATGTTAAAGGAACACAGCTTGTTTCATAGCACCCAGGTACCTCCTGAGACCACTGAAATAGTCCACAAACCAAGACACTAACGCCTCCCCGAAATTATATCTGCTAGAGATGCTTCTGCATGAAGAAGCACAAAGGAGATGGGTGCTAATCACCAATGTAGGTAACAATGTCACCCAGGAGATCTTACCCTACCCCTAGCCCCTGATGCTGTAGCCGGAACAGAATAAAGTGCCAAAGGACCAGCACTGTCTGGATTCTCCCCCAACATTTATTACGTGAAAGATGGGTTTAGTCCTTTGGGGCTTGATAGTGAAAATAAACTTGGCAGTACAGGTAAACTCTTAAAAAGCCAGCTAACGCCAGGTGATTCTCTCAGCTTGTGAAATCTCAGCCTTTTACTTGGTCATATTTTCCAAAGAGAAGACAGCTCAGGGGAGTAAGTTCCTTACATTAAAAACATACTTCCAGTTAACAGCACCAAACCACTTAAGTTGGCAGCAGACCAGTTATTAATTAGACGAATGGCCTTTTAGAAATCCCTCTGCAGCCTCTGGACAACCGATGGGTTTATGGCCCATGCATTAGGGAACGTGGTTTCTCTGTGGTTATAATTATCCACAGTTGCTGGCAGTTTGAGGGTCACAGCACCCAAAACAGCTGCCCCGTGGACATTCTGTCCTGAGCTACCACAGGGGCGGCAGCGGTGGCGGCCACGGGAAGGCTGACATAGGAGAGGATGACTTGTTCTCTTGCCCTTTGAACCCTTTTTGGTTTGATGTTGGCCAAGTCCCTGGAGTTGTTTTATTTTTTTTCTTGTACTTTTTAAAAATTGAAGTATAATTAATTTACAATATTATATTAGCTTCAGGTGTACGGCATAGTGATTCAGATATATCTATCTGGTTATTTTCCTTTACGTGTTATTATAAGATATTTAATACTGTTCCTTGTGCTGCCTGGCTGGTCTTTGTTGCTTTTCTATTTTAGGTATAGTAGTTTGTATCTGTCAATCCCAAATTCCTAATTTATCCCTCTCTTTGTCCCTTTCCCCTTTGGTAACTGTAAGTTTGTTGTCTATGTCTGTGAGTCTCTTTCTGTTTTTTATAGAGATTCATTTGTATTATTTTTTAGATCCCACGAACGTGATATATGATATTTGTCTTTCTCTGTCTTACTTCACTTAGTATGATAATGTCTAGTTGCATCCATGTTGCTACAAATGGCAATGTTTCATTCTTTTTAGGGCTGAGTAATATTCCATTCTGTGTGTGTGTGCGTGTGTGTGTGTGTGTGTGTGTGTGTATCTTACATGCATATATTACAAATTCTTATACCAATTCAGGACATGGAAACAACCCAAGTGCCTAGAATTTTTTCTTAGTTTCTTTTCCTGAATGTGTGTGCAATTGATACCTCTCGTTTTCACCTGCCTAGATGCATTTCCTTTCTTTTGATAACAGCATCTTGTTTTTCCCTGAGGAACCATCTCTTCCCTATTCTCAGTTCCTTTGGTTCCTGGGAGCTGGATTTCTCTTAGGCATGGCCATGGGATCCAGGCCTGGCCAGTCAGAATGGTGCATTCTTCTAACTCCAGCAGTTGGTCCCATCTAATCAGAAGCCAACCTGTTCAGTTCCCTGGCACCATATCTACCACTAACATTCATGGGACCTGACATCTTTTACTCTGGCACTCAGCTTTATTCATGTCCATGAATGTTTGTAAGTTGAAAGTTTTGGAAGTTAGTAAATTTCTATAGTTCTTTAAAAAAAAAATACTGCGAAGACTGGAACAGAAACCCGTTGCTTTTATAACACTACCTGTGGAAAGTAGAGACCTTCAAGGTCTTGGCTGATGGAGCTGAGAAACACTGATGTAATGGGGAGCCCCATAAGCATGTGTCAGTCCGGGGTCTAACTATTGCTGTAAAAGCACATGATGCTTAGTGGCTTATAGCACACAGTTTAGTCTTCACCTGTGTCCTATCCTGCTGACAGCAGATAGGAGTGGACTCTCTTCCCCTGGTCACTCAGAATCTAATTTCTTTCTGTCTGGTGGCTCTGCCATCCCCTGCACCTGCTGAGCCCCCCACTGGATCTGACAATAGGCAGCAGAAAGAGAAAGCATCGTGTATGGTACTGAGGTTTGATGGGCAAGGCCTGGCTAGTGATGCACCTTGGCCCATACCCCATTGGCCAGAGCCCAGTCACATGGCCACCCTAACTAGGGAGGCTGGGAAATGTAGTCTAGCTGAGTGCCTAGGAGGAAGGGGAAAATGTAGGTGGACCGCCATCAGCTAGCCTCTACCATACAGCAGTGACACATTTACGAAGCAGTGGTTCAGTTGACAGCATGTTTTATTTTTGTGACTACGCATAGCACAGGTGCCCTTTCTTTGTGGGGACTGAGGGTACAAAAGAAAAGAACAAAAACTCAAAGGCAGCCATTTCTCAGGCTTTCTGGCTCTGTGGGATGGAAAATATTTAGAGGTCACAGGCTTCTTGGTTCTCATTGAATGCCACGTTTGTCCTATGTGATTATTCTGATGTTGGGTAACTGAGTTGAAGCGTCCAGTGTTGTTTTACTCTAAACTGGATTTTTCCCTATCTGTTCACTTATTTATTACTGTCTGGAAGCCTAGTTCCCAGGAAAGCTGGCATTTGATATCTGTCCAGTCATCTTAAGGCTCCACACTAGTTCGATGGGTGACATTATGTGTGTTCATGAGAAAATCATTTCAAGGGCTACAAATGAATCCTTTAGTAATACCCAGGAGTCATAATGTCTGTGACATAATGAACCTTCCTAAATTACACCCTACACTAATTAGATCACTTATTGCCACATTCCAGGCCCTGCAACAATTTGCTTAAAGTGATAGTTACCTCTAATGAAAAGATACGTAACGGAAAATGTCAGCCACCTTTTAAATCCTCCCCCGACTTATCACGAAGACGATGGTCTTGTGCAAAGTGCTCGGGGTAAAGCAACTTCTTTTGTCACTGATGCCTCCTAAATCAGGTGAGTATTTTATGATCACTGAGACATAAAAGTCCCTGGGGTGGTAAGGAGATGAGGTAAGACCTAGCTGCCTCCTTCAGCCCTTTGCTGACCCTGCCCCACCTCTGCTCCTCCCTCCCTGCCCCACCCCTGTCTTCACCGTGGCCGAGATGCTTGCAGAATCTTGTCTAGAAAGATCTATGGCAGTCAGCTTCTTATAGAGTGGGCTTTCCTGTGCTGCTTGGGGGCCCTGACTGCCTGGCAGGGGTGAGGTTCCTAGTCTCTCTTCAAGCCCTCCTTGATTGGAGCCAATTTCGTAGTTACCTCTCTGGGAAGGGGAGGGGGCTGGTCCCTAGCGTGGCAAACAGGACCTGGAATGAGCTGGTAGTGTGCAGGCCCCCTGCAGGAAACAGGATCATTCGAGGAGGCCATTGAAAAGTGCTGATTGCAAGGATGCAGGCAGGATGCAGAGAAACCCTCGGGTTTTCAATGGAGCTGTTGTCACCTCTAGGCCCATAGCGACAAGGGGAGGGAGCAGTGATCAGAATCTGGGAGAGAAGATCCATAGAAAAATCCTTCTTGAGCCATCTGTTAATGCCACAGCCAGTCCCCCACGGGCCCCACAGGGAGGGAACCAGAGAATAAGTTCCCCAGGAGAGAGGCAGGCAGGCAGAGCATGGGATCGCTGCAACTGACCGGTTGGATCAGACCCCAGACCCCGGGGCCACAGAACAGAGAGAGGTGAGGGGGGCTTTGGAGGGGGGTGGGGCATACAGCTGGCCACCCTGTCAGGTTCTGCCTGGAAGCCTGTGGTTTGGGAAGCCATCCATCCTGTGTCTTCTGTCCCCTGGGGGCCCTGAGCTGCCACTCTCCTCTGTGTAGACCAGGACCAGTGCTCTAGTCAGCCTGGGGTCTCACCCTTGGCTTGGCTCCTTCTGGGGGTCAGTGGCTACCTTTTGGGATATGTGATGCCACTTCGTCAGTGCTCCCATGCCCGGAACCCAGCCAGAGTGTGAGGCTTCCTTGCGTTTAAGGGCCTCTTGACACCCTGAAGGTATGTCTCCACCCCAGGGAAGGTGACCCATCAGAAAAATAGGTGAAAACCCTATCCATTCAGAAGATGGGATGTCTCTGCCCTGCTCCTCATTCTCGAAAAAAATATGGAACTGAAAGGGACTTACCTGTTGCCTGGACCTTCTGGCTTCCAAAAAGCTTATTTGGAAACACTGGGCCATGGGATGGGTCGCTGGGCGCATAGCAGGTGCTGAGAAGTTGTCAGAGCAGTCAGAGTGGCAAAGCCTCAAAGAGAGTTCTTTGAGTTTGGGGTTCTCCCTAAGACCTCCCTCGATGCCACCATCCCCTGGAAAAGAACAGGATCCATTTTGCAACTAAGAAAACATTGATTTGCCTTCAGACTTGAATGTCAAAACTAATTGTGAGAGTAGCAGTAGCCCCTTTCGCTGCATTACGTAATTTAGTTACGTTCTGGGTCCTCAGAACAGCTCAGTGGGTCAGTGAGAGGTAAGGAAGTGAGCTCTGAGAGCTTCAGGCACTTGGCCGAGGCAGCTCAGCATGGGGGTACTGTAGTGGGCAGTGCAAGCCAGCTCTTCCTGATGCTGAAACTGGTGTTCTTTCACCTCCATCCCTGCTTTGCAGGCCCGTCTGGGGCAAAGAAAAATCCAGAATTCTAACATATTATTCCTGCTCTCAAGAGCTAAAGTTCTATTTGGAGAGAAAAGGTAATCCTTCAGGAAGGAGGCAGGTGCTGTAGGATTCAGATGCCAGTGTGTGTGTGTGTGTGTGTGTGTGTGTGTGTGTGTGTACACACGCATGTGTGTGCGGTGGGTGGGTGGAGGGACCAGGGTGCCTCTACAGCTCCAGCTGTTCTCTTTTTTTTCCTCCTATCCTCTGTGCCTCTACTTAAGAGTCCAAGTCCCAGGGAAGAGTCTGATTGGTTGATCTGGGGTCAGGTCCACACCCACTGAGGGCGGGGCGTCTTGATAGACCCTCCCTCCGAGACTGTCCACAGTGCAGGAAAAGCAATGCACCCGAAGGAAGGAAATCAAGGTGTTGTTAGTAAAAGAAGATGGGATTTATTGGGGAGGTTGAAAAATCTACCAATTGCCATGTTTCTATATTTTCACGCCCACTCGCACCTTGGGTTGGAGGCAGATTGGGCCATGGGTCAGAGCAGAGGGAATTTGCCTTTTTCTAACAGCTTCACACCAGGGATGGGCCAGCAGCACCAAGTCTCAGTCAGAGAACATGGGCCTTGGTCAGCCCTAGGCCTGCTGTGACTCTTTCTTGCCAGAGGAAGTGTTTGAATCACAGGGGCAAGGGGTGCTGGTGGGCTAGGGGGTCTAGATGAGCAGCGCATGGTGCTAAGGTCTGGTTCCCGAACCTAGGAAGAAAGAAAAGCTGACCTTCCTCCAGCCTGCAAAATTGTCATCAGCTTTGAAATGTTAGCTTCCTAAAACCTGGAGAGGGAACCTTCTAAAGTTCCTACCATCTAAAGCCAAGAGCTTGGAGTGGGAGCTTTTTATTCTCTCTCCCAGCTCCCAAGGTCAGAGGCCAAGAGAGTACTTTTTCAATCCTTGTTCTGCCGCTTACTAGCTATAATGTCCTAGAAGTCACAGATTTCCCCGGATCTTTTTTATAACTGGAAGGTTGCATTTTTATAACTGAAAGGTTGCATTTGAAAACACTAATTGTTAAAATAATGTTAGTATTAATGAATATTAGTATAATAAGTCCTTGTGTCTGGTGACCCTTACCTTTCCCCCCAAAATGAGAGCTCTTCCTGGTGCAGTGTGGAGTTCCTCCCCCAGGAGGCAGTAACCCACCTAAGGACTACATTTCCTAGCCCCCTTTGCATACAGGGGGTTTAGGTTCCAATAAAACTTTATTTGCAGAACAGTTGGTAGGCTGAATTTGGCTCATGGGCCATATATAGTTAGCCTCTGATATAAAGAATGACTCTCTATCCTTTTTCTAGATTTGCCAGTTGGTAGCATCTACTAATCACCTGTTTAATGACATTTTCTAATCTCCACCTGCCATGTGGCAAGGTTCTGGTTTTCACTGCTAAATTCTTCCAAGCAACTTCTCTTGAACCTCTCTTGCCTGCCAGGTGCTAAGTCCTGGAATATGTCTGTGACATCAGAGGCCCAGGCTCTGCCCACAAATTGCATGCCAGGGGATGTGACAGATGTAGATACAGATAAGCACAAGTGATAGGGAGCACAAAGGGAGGACTTCTAATTCAGAGCAGGGGGTAAAGGAATGCTTCTCAGAAGGAGTGACTCACACACAGAGAGCAAGGGTGACTGCTGCCTTAACTGATCTTCCAAGACAGGTAAACTGTGAAGTGTTCGGGTCCTCGGGACCTGGCCCACTGCTGCTTCCTCTTACTGAGGCTAGAAGCAGAGGAATCTGGAACCCTAGGATATGGTATGCCCATGGTCCAGAGGGACCCAAATCCTCTGATCATCACAGGGAGAAATGCTCCCTGTGGATTACACCTTGAATGTCCTGTGAGAAACAGAATTTTATTGTGTTAGATTACTGAAATTGTAGGACTCTTTGTTCCAGCATCTTGGATCATCCTAACTAATGAAGTGCGTTACACCCACCATCTCATTTAAGCTTCTCAACAATCCTATGAAATGGGGGCTTGAATCAGCCTCATTTTACAGACCAGGAAGCTCAGTCTCAGAGAGGTTAAGTGGCTTGTCCCAGGTCACACAGCCAGTAAATGAAAGAGCCTGAACTCTAACCCAGAGAAGTCTGTCTCCATTGCTGATGCTTTTGACCACTGTCTACGGCTCTGATTTGATCGATATATGACCCAGCCCTCCTGTCCAGTCTATGCAGTCCAGCCTGGAGGAAGCAAGGCACAGTCCTATCCTGCGACGTGTATTAATGGGATGTGGCAGGATTTCCCCAGGGCAGGGACCTGAAAGCCAGAGGCCAGACAGAGAATGGCAGTCCTCCGGCTTTGGGGAGAGCCAGGCTTCCCCAGGGTTTGGAGACTGCCATCTGCAGACCTGGCCAGAGCCGCACACCCCAGACTCCCACATCCCTCCTGGGCCACAGGAGAGATGGGAGAAAAGCTCCAAATGGGGGGACCCCAAGATCCCTTCTCAGTTCCTGCTCCCTTGAAAATGTTTTTCTTCGCAGGGCAATGAGGTACCTCTCCCTTTGTAGCCAACACGTCCAAGGCTGACAGGTTAAAACTGCTCGCTTGCTTTTAAGTGTCAGGAGATGTAAATAGTTTTAGTCTTCAGTGGTTTCTGATTGAATCTCCTTTTGAAGTAATGATAGCTATAATTTAAAGCAACAGTTACCATATTTTCCTTGCTGGCTGACTTTCTTTGAAGCACTAAGTATAAATCTGCTTAAAATCTTAAAATAGCTGTAGCTCTGTCTCAGTATTCTACCAGGAGCCAGGGAGATTCGGCCTCTAATTGCCATCATCTGTAACTAATATCAGCAGCACAGCAGGCTCGTGACAAGGTGGCTGGGAGAATTGCTCTGACATGGACAGGAAGGTGGAGGCAGAGACATGGTCCCCCTTAGGGACCCTTGGCTTTGGTTGGAGTTCGGAAGAAACCCATCCTGAAATTAGGACCAAATGGGTCTGGACTCAGATTTTCAGGACTCTTTTCCAGGAAAGAGCCTGGGTTGAAATTGAGAGGGAGGTCCCCTTGAAAAATAGTATGCAGAAAGTTCAGGGGTGGACAAGGACTTGGTTCTAGCCCATGGTGCGCCCAGGAACTGCCTCCATGCCTTTCTTATCCTTCATAACAAAAACAAGGGCTGCAGAGACTCTGGTGTGGCTGGTGACCCATGGGGAACAAGGCACCACCCTTTCTGCCTGTTCCAGCAAAGGCATTTAAAACCATGGAGTTCCCGTCATGGCGCAGTGGTTAACGAATCCGACTAGGAACCATGAGGTTGCGGGTTCGATCCCTGCCCTTGCTCAGTGGGTTAACGATCTGGCGTTGCCGTGAGCTGTGGTGTAGGTTGCAGTCGCGGCTCGGATCCTGCGTTGCTGTGGCTGCGGCGCAGGCCAGTGGCTACAGCTCCGATTAGACCCCTAGCCTGGGAACCTCCACATGCCGCAGGTGCGGCCCTAAAATGACAAAAGGCAAATAAATAAATAAATAAATAAATAAATAAATAAATAAAACCTAGTTTACGTCTTAAAGTGGCAGCCATGTTTCATTCAT
>PVHT020000180.1:3330382-3392833 GCA_004024745.2 Catagonus wagneri
CGCGGCTCGGATCCTGCGTTGCTGTGGCTGCGGCGCAGGCCAGTGGCTACAGCTCCGATTAGACCCCTAGCCTGGGAACCTCCACATGCCGCAGGTGCGGCCCTAAAATGACAAAAGGCAAATAAATAAATAAATAAATAAATAAATAAATAAATAAAACCTAGTTTACGTCTTAAAGTGGCAGCCATGTTTCATTCATTCACAAACATTAATTCATGCAGTAAACACTCGGTGCATCTCTACTGTGTGCAGGGCAGGGAACAAAGCCATTGGCAGTCCCAACACTGACAGTGTTTCTGATAAACACAGGAGCATTTGCTGGGTGATGGTGAGTGCTAGGGGATAAAGTACGCAGGGAAGCTGGCTGGGGGAGGGGAGGGCAAGGCTGCAATTTTAAATAGGCTCGTCAACCAAAAAGTGGCATAAAATGGCACTTCTGTTATTGTGTAAACTGTTCAATGAAACATGTCATATGAGTAGAGGCAAACTATTATGTATCTATAGGATGGATGAGCAACAATGTCCTACTGTATAGCACAGGGAACTGTATTCAACATCCTGTGATAAACCATGATGGAAAAGAATATGAAATATGGAGAAGAACAGGAAATGTATATCTGTAACCGAATCACTTTGCTGGACTGCAGGAATTAACGCAACATTGTAAATCAGCTATGCTTCAATCAAATAAGATTTTTAAAAAAGGTAGTAATCTGGATCGACTCAGACAGGCTGAAAAACCCTGGTGGGAAACGTTCAGAAAATTTGCCAGTGCTTATCTGTGAGTGCCATAACTGGGGGCAATTTTAACTTTTTCTGTGCATGCGTTTTCAGAGTGTCTTATGATAAAGATGTTTATGCCTTTGGGGCAGAAGTGGTGATTGGGTTTGGCAGTTCCTCAGTAAGTTAAATGTAGAATTACCATACAATCCAGCAATTCCACCCCTGGGCATATACCCCCAAAGAACTGAAAATAGACTTTCAAACCAAACCTTGTGCTCGAATGTTCATAGCAGCACTATTCAAAGTAGCCAAAGGTTTCTCAAACAACCCAAATGTCCACTAAGGGATGAATAAATGACCTAGGATATATCCATAGAATGGAATATTATTTGGCCATAGAAAGGAAGGAAATGCTGACACAGCCTACATTATGGATGCACCCTGAGAACATTCTGCTAAGTGAAAGAAGGGAGATGCAAAAAGGTCACACACTGGATGATTCCATTTAAATGGAGTATCCAGAACCGGCAAATCCATAGCAATGGAGAGCAGATGAGTGGTTGCCTGGGGCTGTGGGGAAAAGGCTTAATGGCTTATGGGGTTTCTTTTGGGGGTGATGAAAATATTCTGGAACCTAGGTAGTGATGGTGGTTGTACAACACTGTGGATGTATGAGATGTCACTGAATTGCACATTCTAGGGGGAAATGGTAAACTTTATGTTCTATGTATTTTATTATAATGAAGAAGACATGGTAGTTGGGTTGGTTTACTGGAAAAACTGAGTGGCTGTAAGTACCCATGAGAAGTCTCAGGTGATCAAGGGATCAGGTGCCAGGAGACCCGGCAGAGGCCCCATTTGAAAGACTTCCCGTTACTTCTGGAAGCGGTATTTATTGAGCAGCTCCTATGTGCCGGGCAGAGCGGCCCCAGCAGTCACAACAACTAAGCCAGCTCTGGGGCCCCTGCTGGCCGGGGAGGGCGATGAAGCAGTCAGGGGGCAGGGGTGAGGAGCACGGGTAAAGGGGCTCGTGTGGACCCGGCTGCTTCTGCCCCGGCTCCGACACGCTTCTGAGGACGCCAGTCTCAAAAGAGAGGGCTTGCCGGGCAGGCGCCCTGGGAGGTTCTCCCTGGGAATCAGCTGGGAAACGAGCTGGGTGGCTCTGGAGCCCATTAAGGGATTAACGATTTTCCACAGATGATCCGCAGGGAGGGCACTCTGAACACAAATGATTGAGAAAGAGCCTGTTTTCCTGAAACCTGGGCCTTCCAGGTGTCCTAAGTTCCTGTGCTTTTGGGGAGGGGGACATTACGGTGTCTGCACATGAAGAGGAACGGAGAAGAGGGGCCAGCTTTTCTCATGCCGTCCCTTCACACCTGCCCCCTTGGCATACCTCCCCCAGAGCACAGAAACCCCCTGAACCCCTATCATACCTCCTCCCCGGTGCACCCCTGGGACTCTGCCCTTGCCCTGTGACTCACTAGAACTTTCTGAGAACTTTCTGAGTCATGCTTCGCAGCTGAATGCTCTGGTGCCAAAATACAGCAGAGATTTCTCCAAGCAGCCTGAGGGTCCTTGCCCGATTCTCTTCCTGCTTCTCCAGATGTGGGCAGCTGACAGGCACTGTGGGGGCTTGGTGCCTACTTGGGCCCCAAGAGAAGTTGCCGTGTACCCAGGCACAGCTGGGTGAAGCCCTCCCACCCCAGCCAGGGGCATCCCTGTGTTGGCACACCCCTCCGCTGGTGCTCTATGCACACGACCATGCATCACCACATTCTCCAGGCTGGCCGGTGCACCTTGCATTACAGCCAGGACCAGGGTAACGCAAGAGAGGCACCCCGCACTTTCATGACTCCATAACCATCTTTTTAAATTTTGCGCCCTGGGCATCTCATTTTTTTTTCACCAGTGGTCAAACAACCGATGAGGAAATGCATAGTTACAAGTGTGCTAATGATATGGAGCTAAAGAACAACACTGTCCACGGAAGAGGATTCTGGGGACTCAGGGAAGTTTGAGGGCTTAGAGGGGACCCTTTGGAGGAGGTGGGTTTGAGCTGAGAACTCAGGGAAGAGTTGGGTTAACTGAGCAAAGATGGCGGTTGGGGAGTAGGGGAGCTCCGCGCCAGGGAAGCCGTGTGTGCAAGGGCCCTGAGAAGGGATTGCTGAGGAAATGGATGAGGGCTGACTGGCTGGAACAGAGAGAGAGAGCATGGGGTTGAAGGCCGAGTAAGGTTAGGCAGGGGCAGCAGACAGCAAGATCCCAGAAAGTTCTGCTAGGTCTTTGATCTTCCACCCCATGGACGACAAGAGGCCAGTGAAAATTAAGGAGGTGAGAGATACCATCAGATCTGTGTTTTAAAAAAATCACTCACTCACAGATATGGAGAACAAATTAGTGTTTACTGTGGGGAGACCAAAGTAGGGAGGGGCAGCATACTAGGGTAGTAGGAAGTGCAAACGGTTAGATTTAAAATACGTGACAAGGATATGATATACAACACAGGGAATATAACCAATACTTTGTAATAACTCTAAACAGTATAACCTTTAAAACTTGTGAATCGCCGTGTCATACACTGGTGATTTATACAATATTGTACATCAACTGTACTTCAAGAAAAAAAGTAAATAAATAAAACACATCTCCAATTTGGGAAATTTCAAACCAGTCCAGATTTTATGTATCAGGGGCGAGTAAATTTTCTGTAAGGTCAAGAAAGCAGATCTCTTAGGCTGTGTGGACTGTACAGTTTCTGTCACAACTGCTCTATTCTGCTGTTGCAGCTTGAAAGCCACCCTAGGCAATAGGAAAGCAGGTGAGTGTCACTGTGTTCCAATAAAACTTTATTTACAAAAACAGAGGGCCAGATGTGGCCCAAGGTCCAAAGTTTGCCAGCACCTTTTATATGCTAGTATTACTTTGTTAGTGATAACAATATCATAATTATAGTTTTGAAAGTGCTTATATGTTAGAGCTAGGCACTGTGGAATGCCATGAAGTTTGAGATTTTTTTTCCAATCTCCAGCAAAAACGAAGGGGATAAAACAGATGGGACAAGACTGAAAAATGTTGCTAATGGCTGAGGGTGGGTGATAGAGGTTCATCAAACCATTCTCTCTGCTTTTGTTTATTAGAACTATTTTTGGTGTGTGTTAGAAAATGTCCCTAAGAAAATGTTTTGAAGCCCTCTCCAGAGTTTGAAAGCAGAGTGGAGAATGTGCTATGGGGGAAAACGGGGCACAGACCCTGTGTGAGGTCCAGTGAAGCAGACGCAGAGGGGTAAGACCTTGTCCCCAGCCTCAAAAAATTGACCGTCTCATGTTAGTGATGTGAGTTCCACTAATAAAGGCAGCTTGGGGAGGGGGACTGGGGGGGGTGGGGGAAATGGATTTGAGCAAAGTCTTCAAGATGATGCTGATGGGTGGACATGGGTCACAGTGCCATCCTCCACCTCAGTGATGGGCCTGGCGTGACTGGGACAGAAGATATAAGCAGGGCTGGTGGAAGGTCAAGGTAGCCCGAAGGGAGGCGGGGCCAAGGGTGAAGCACTGCGCTTCTGGCGCCATCTTGCCCAACCTTCAATCGTCTTGCCATGGTTTACTAAATGTCAGGTCTTGGGCAAGTCACTTAACCTCCCTGGGCTTCGAGATCCAAGTCTTCAGAACAGGAATAATAATACAAGAATTTGAGCAAAGGAAGTGCCTAAGCCATGTCCGCCACAATGACGCTGCTGCTGATAATCGTGTGAGCCGGCGAATCTGTGCATTGAGAAATCCCTCTAGGTCAGCAGGCAGGATGAATTATGGAGAAATCAGGTCAGGGAGGTGCCTAGAGGGCAGGAGGCCAGGATAGTCTGAGTGGGAAGGAGCAGGGTGTGAAGAGGTGAAAGATGTAACAGAGAGAAAATGTGATGGACTTGAGGCGGTGGGAGTGGGCGGGAGTGAGGGGTGATGAGGGCAGAGCCGGTAAAGACGCTGTTCTAGAGCCTGGGAGAAGAGGGGTGTCCTCGGCAGAGAGGCTTGCTGTGTAAGGAAATTGATTTGGGGACACTGAGTTCCAGGGACCATGGGAATGCAGATGAAAGTCCTGAAGCAATGAGGGTGTGGCCCTAGTTAAGGTAACTGATGTAAGCTTGCCTGTCACCTTCAAAATAGGTTCCTGATTTATACATCTTGAGGTCTTAGAACTGAATATTAAAAATGGAATGTCATATGCACACCCCATCTGCCTTCTCCGAAAGACAATGTCAGGGATAATGGTGGCCTTTCTTACAAGGAAGGGTGTTGTTGTTTCTCCAAATATATTCCACTGATGGGTGGTCTGTGAAAAGAATATTTTGTGGTCTGATAACTTTGGGAGGTGTTCAGTTAAATGAAAAAGTAAACATGTTTCTTGAATGCAGGACTTATCAGGGCCTCTGATGTGCTGATGTGTTTTACATACTCTGGAGAGGAACGTAGCATGTAATATTTCTCAGATATATCTTCCAGCAGAACTGTATTTATTTATTTGCCAGGTTCTCAGCCCTGAAAGTTAAGCTACTTGGATCTGGGGTGATATCTCTAGGTTTTCAGCATCTTGGAGCAGAGTTTCAGAAACTTTATTATGTATGCATTAATGTGGAGCCTGCATTTCTAACACGCTCTCAGGGGATGGCCAAGATGGGCCACAGACCACACTTGGAGAAAGGAGATCTAAAAAGACCACCTTCCTCAATTGGTTAATCCTCATGGGGGATGCTGTGAGGATTTTCAGGCCTAGCGTGGGCAGTTACAGTTTTATCATTACCATTGTTTATATAATAATTATTATAAACAGTCCATGCTCCCACTTATTACATCCCTAGTGCTAAAATCATAGTTGCTCCCAGGTCGCAATCACCTTCCTGTCTAGAGCATAGAAGGAACCAGGGAGCAGTGGCAATCCAAAAAGGCTCCTATCAGGAAGGACAAAGAGAGAGAGGGCTTGCGTGACTCACTAACCATGTGGGAATGCGCAGCTTCAGAAAGGACATGCTGATAGTCCAGGAACCCTGGGGTGGAGCCATGGTGGCAGAGGCTGCTGTGGCTCTGGGGCGGCATCAGAGCTCGTGGCTGGGGATGATCTGACAGGTGTGCCTAGAGGGTGTGTATGTGTGTGTGTGTGTGTGTGTGTGTGTTTGCGTGCATGCATGTGCTCGCACATGTGAAATACTTCTTTCAAAACTGCCTAGTCATCTTAATTAGACTGAACAGTCGTGTGGTCCCTTATTTTTAAAAAAAAATTTTTTTAAAGTATAGCTGATGTAAAATGTTGGGCCAATTTCTGCTGTACAGCAAAGTGATTCAGTTCTACATATATTATATATGTAGATATATATTATATATATTCTTTTCCATCATGGACTATCCCAGGGCCATCCCTTCTTTAGAATGAAATTTGGGGCCTAAGCTCTGCTTTCCTTTAACATGGACATGGGGGAAATGAAAATAATCTGGTTTTACTGTGGCTGAGAGGCAAAGTCACAGAGTCTGGATTTCACGCAGTGGATGTCCTGTGCCTGAGGCTGTCGCTGGACAGGGCCAGGTCTTTCCGAGAAAGGAGGGTCCTGGGACCTGAAGGGGGCCCACACCTGAGGACACCCGCCCCACATCCTCCCATCCAAGCCCTGCTTGTCAGCCTCTGGAAGCTCCTCTGCAAAGGGCCTAACTAAAAGACCCTAGGTTTGAGTTGCACGGTGCTATGTTTGGATCCCAGCTTTGTTGTTTACTGGATCCATGACCTTGGACAAGCCCCTTGCCTTCTCTGAGTCTTACTTAGTCTCCAGGAAAATAGGGGTGGGTGATATTATTGCCTCCCACACCCATGGGGTGGTTGTTAGGGTGAGATGAGACAGTGTGTGTAAAGCAAAAAAAAACATAGTAGATGCTCAATAAATGGTCACGCTTCCCCCCCCTTCCTTCCCTCCTTCCCCTTTTCTTTACGGTCATGAACGCTTTCTGATACTTTAACCATTCAGAACAGATCTTTGATCAACTTCTCAAAACAGCCCAAGGAGGGAAGAGAGGGATTTTTCTAAAGGTTGAGACACGTCCTGGGTTGCACGTCCAGTGGACATTGGGACAATACCAAATTATAGGTTGACATCCCTGGAGGCTTGTGTATGAGGAAAGTGACTTCTTAATAAACAGCACCTTGGGGACAAAACTCCTTTTGACCCAACATGTTGAAATGTGAGAAAGGCAACGTAAAATGTCCTCCCGTATCTTGATGTGAAGTGGCCTCTGTTGGCCCCCGAGGCCATTCTTCCGGCCCTACTGCGTGGGGATGATGACGCTCAACCAAAGAGAGGGGAGAACCCTTTACCGCGGGTTTCTGCCCCTCTCCGGGGCCTCCTGCTTAGCCTCCCCCAGGCAGGCTTGTCCTCCCTCCGTCTCTGAGCCTCCGTCCTAGTGGGGGAGGCAGAGTCTGCGAACTCGACACCTACACACCTGGGAGAGACTGACCCAGCGCCTTCACATTCAATGATGTGATAGTAACTATTAATGAAATACTTTGCTTTCATCCCACCTTTTATGTTTTTATTTATTTGTTTTTTTGGCCGCCTTGCGGCATATGGAGCTCCTGGGCCAGGGAACAGATCTGAGCCACAGCTGCAGTTGTGGTAATGCCAGATCCTCATCAACCCAATGCACCGTGCTGGGGATTGAAACCATGTCCCAATGCTACCAAGATGCTGCCCATCCTGTTGTGCCACAGCAGGAGCTTCTCATTCTGTCTTTTAATCCCTGCCACTTGTTCCCAGCTAGCAAGCAGTTTGTGGATGAGAAAACTGAGCCCCATAGAGAGGAAGTGACTTTGTGGTTGTTACACATCAAGCTGGAACATGAAGTCAGCGACACTGGGCCCGGAACCCCAGTGCCTTTCACTGTGTCACCCTGGGGCAGGGGGAGTTCCCTTTCCTGTGTCTTGGTGCTCAATCTCAGCTCCTCCTCACCACCTAAGCTCCTCCATCCCCAGCCTCTGCTCCCCAACTCGCACATAAACACTGCCCCTTTTGGCACCTGGACAGTATTCAGTTTGTACTTGACGCTGCTTCAAATGACAGCCCCTCCACCCCATCCCCCTGGGAGGAACCGGGGCACTTTTTAATGTTTCTTGATGCATTTGGTTCTCTGGCTAACATCAAATACCTTGTTACTTTCGCCACTGGTGAAAGACAGTGGCACCTGTCTTCTGGGCTTATCTCCTGTGCTTGTTGAAGGATCATGTATGTCCTTGTCTCATGAAAACACCTGACCCTCCTAGTGGCTCAGATAACAGGGGTGATCCCCAGAGGATGCTTTCTCTGGGGGCATTCCTGGTCCCCAAGAGGGGGAGGGCCTGCACTGGCCTAGGGCTATGAGAATGCTCCTAAAATTGTCCCAAGTGCCTTAGGGAAAGAGGTGACTTTTTCGTTCACTCTTGTACACAAAACATTTACTGATTGTACAGTAGAATGGAGGGCTGGAAAGTTCATTGTAGTCACGCGGTAGAGATTGCTAATTGCCCAGCCAATGCCCAGTCTTCCCTTATTCCTCACCAAAAAAACTCTAATCACTGAGGGTGTAGTGGGGTCAGCTAAGACTGTTTTCCCCAACCTCCCTTGTGACTTAATTCTGGCCAGTGAGATGCGAGAAGTTGTTGGGAGAGAATTCCAAGATGTCTCCATAAATAATGACCATTGAGGAAGGCATTTTTTGCCCTTCTCTTTTCTGGGGCATAGATGTGATGGTAGAAGTATCAGCAGCCATTTTAGTTCATGAGGTTACTGTGAGGATGGAAACAGCATACTAAGAATGGAGGACTAGAATGACAGAAGGAGCCTGGGTCCCTGATGACCATGGAGCAACCATGACAACTCTGGACTGCTTACCTCAGTATTTCTTTCATGTATATGACAATCACTCATTGTAGGTTCTGTTATTTTGGATTTTCTATTACAAGCAGTTGGATCTAATCCTTACTGATACATAACACTTAAAAGTGGATGACATCCCAGTAATGTCAAAACGCTTATGCACAAGGTTTATTCATTGCTATATTTTTTGTAATTGCAAAACACTGGAAACCATCTAAATATCTGCACATGTGAGATTGGTTGCATACTTTTGGTGCATTTACACAATGGAGTTCTATGCAGCTGTAAAAAAGGTTGAGGATGGATTTCTCTTGTGGCTCAGTGGGCTAAGAATCCAATATAGTGCCCGTGAGGATGTGACCTACACCATGTCTCATGTCAGCGCTGGATCCTTAAATCCACTGTGCGAGGCCAGAGATTTGACCCATGTCCTACTTTAACAAGGATTATATTTATGGACTTAAGTGGTGGTGATTACCAGGACATCTTGTTAAAGTAGGGTGCTCCCTTCTGTTTAGAAAAGAGGGAACAGGAATTCCCGTTGTGGCACAGTGATTAACAAACCTGGCTAGTATCCATGAGGATGACATTGCTGTGAGCTGTGGTGTAGGTTGCAGACGCGACTTGGATCCTGCGTTGCTGTAGTTGTGGTGTAGGCCAGCAGCTACAGCTCCTGTTAGACCCTTAGCCTGGGGATCTCCATATGCTGCAAGTGTGGCGGCCCTAAAAAAAAAAAGGAAAAGAAAGAAAGAGAGAGAGACAAAAGAGGGCACAGAGAAAATATACAGTATTTGTTCGTTCGTGCAAAAAATTATATATAGATATTGCTTGTATAAAGGGTAAAGCAGAAATGAAGGAGACTGCAGGAACAGGAAGTGAATGACAATGGGATTGAAAGAAGAGAAAGAAAGGGAAGGAGTGATACTTTTTTGTACACTTCTGGCTTTTGGAACCATGTTAATAGGTACTCAAAAAAAGGAATAAAATCACAAGGTTGGGGACAAATCTTAAAATGAGATATTAGTAAAAACAAATGAAATGAACTCTTTTTAAAATGAAACACACCACCACACTGAAAGGAAGGGTCCTAGAGCTGACTTCAGTTATTTTGGAATACTGTGTTTGAATGAAACCCAGTAGAACCCTGCATGAGCCTTAAATTCTACGTAGTTGGTTTCTTTTTTGCAGAGGTACAGGTTAGCAATTCTAAGGGTACTTATTGCATATTCTGGGATTGTGCAGATCAGTAAATATAATGTGCATAATGTGAGCCAGTTTTCTCATTGACAGAGAAGGTAGTTATATATATGGAAGGCAGAAAGATCTGGGAGTTCCGGTTGTGGCGCAGCGGAAATGAATCCAACTAACAGCCAGGAGGATATGGGTTTGATCCCTGGCCTCGCTCAGTGGGTTAAGGATCCGGTGTTGCTGTGAGCTGTGGTGTAGTTCGCAGATGTGGCTTGGATCTCGTGTTGCTGTGACTGGGGCATAGGCTGGCATCTATGGCTTTGTTTCGACCCCTAGCTTTTTAGGTGCGGCCCTAAAAAGACAAAAAAAAAAGAAAGAAAGCAGAAAGATCTAATGAACTGTGCCATGTTGGATTAGAATTGGACAGTGTTTATATATATATATATATATATGTGTGTGTGTGTGTGTGTGTGTGTATGTGTATATATATATATATATATATGTATATAGATATATACACATACACACACACACACACGTATCTTTATATATACATGTCTATGTGGTGTGTATTTATGTATATATGTAATTGTATAAATATTTATATACATATTTGTATTTATATAGATGTTACTTGTATAAATATAGGCATATCTATATATTTAAAAGTATATGTTAAAATCATAGATGTATGTATAAGTATAGATATACGTATATATTTATAAATATATATTATAAATACAGATGTATTTACAAATATAGACAATCTGTATATTTATATGTGTGTAAGATATATATTTGTACATGTCTAAATCTGTTGAGAGAAAAATCAGGTAAAATGTTCACATTTGGGGCATCTGGGTGTAGGGTTAGTGGAACCCCTTTGTACAATTCTTGCAGTTTCTCTGTAAATCTAAAATCGGGTCAAATTTTAAAAATGAAAAGAAAGAAACCAAACTGGACGACATGCTTGTGAGCATTGAGGCTGAGACTTGAACCCAGTCCTCTGGCCGCAGTCGGGGTTCTCTTTCTTTTTCCCCAGCCTTTTCTTCCTTCTGAGTGTGGATCTACAGAGGAACCTCAGGTGAAGGTCAAGGCTGGGCAAATGGGTTTCCCAACCGCTTCCTCATTCATCACACCCAGGGAAGAGAAGAGAAGGGTGTACCCTCCACAGGGGCTGCGACCACGTCTCCAGGACGTTTGGTTGCAGCTGGAGCACTAGCTGAGGAAGCGTCTGTCTGGGTCCTGGTGTGGACACAGGAAAGGGGGCCTGGCTCAGCCTTTGAAGGTCTTCTCTGCACACTCATCTTCCTTCCTTACCCACTGCTCCTTCTGTCTTCCCTAAGCGCGCGCAGGAAGATCTTTTCAGTGTAACATTCCTCCCCAGTCATTCTTCCCCCATGTCTTGGATAGGAGTAGTTCCCTCAGATGCTTTTTTTCTTTTTCTTTTTGCTTTGTAGGGCTGCCCCCGCAACATATGGAAATTCCTGGGCTAGGGGCTCTATCAGAGCTACAGCTGCCAGTTTACACCACATCCACAGCAACACAGGAACCAAGCCTCATCTGCCACCTATGCTGCAGCTTCCGGCATCCTCAGATCCTTAACCCACTGGGCGAGGCCAGCGATCGAACCCGCATCCTCATGGAGAGTAGTCGGGTTTGTAACCCACTGAGTCACCGTGGGAACTCCCCTTCAGATGCTTCTAATACTTCAAAATGTTGCTTGTCAGGAGCTCCAGTAGTAATTCAATGCAATAGCCAAGAAAGAAAGCGATGAGCCTCTTCTTCCTTGCCCACTCCCCTCTATTTGTTGGTAAGGATGTCTTCAGAGTACCTACTTTTGAAGCAGAAGTGACTCTAAGTTTGGCGACTAGGCTCCGAACTTCATCCTGACCTTGGAACCTCAGTTCCCTCCCTGCAGAGTAGGCATGATGATGGCACTGACCTTAGCGAGTGGTTTTGAGGATTAAAGGAGATGAGCCCTAGGTGTGTATCAAAACAGATAGGAGGTGGTGGCAGGATGTGGCGGTAGTGGTTTTGCACAGCCTTGCAGAGCATGAGCCATCGGGAAGGCCACGTTGCTTTCCTGAACCCCATTGTTAAATATTTCGAATATTACACCTACGTGTTGGTGTGTGTTGTGACGCACTCTCGGGGCTGGAGATAATAATCTCGATTCAGACATGTCCCGTTACTTGCCATTAATAACCACGTATCGTATCTCGAGGGGGTGCTGCTAGAGCAAAAAGAAATGCCAGCTTTTCTGTCATTAGCACGCCAGGGAGGCCTAGACGAGACTGGACCCTGCCCAGAATGAGCTCAGCAGTTGCATGAAAGCCTGTGAGCCAAAGATCTCAGAGGCAGCAGGAAGAGACTATTCTGCCACGGTTTCTCCGCAGGCCAACTTAGAACCCATGTTACACTCTCGTCGGAGTGTGCCATCTGAGGACCAGGGCAATGCTGGGCGTGGCTTCCTCCTCTCTCTCCCTCTGGGGCAGACCATCTGATTTATTCCCTTTGCAGAGCAAGTCTGACCAGCCGCGATTGTGTGGGGCGGAAGGAACCCTCTTTTCTGGAAAGGCTGAATGGTTGAGACGGCAGCCTTAGGGGCCTTTAGTTTGTGGACCAGTCAAGTGCCCGGTGCCTCCTAAGCCCCCATGTCTGTGCAGCTGGCCGGCCGGGCCGTGGAGAGGGACTCTGCCCCACCATCCAACGGGCTGCGCCTCTGCCGGCCTTTCTGTCCCTCCCTCCGCTGCCCTTTCTGCTCAGCCCTCTCTCCCGCAGTGTCTTCCTTCCACATTTCTGGATAATTATATTTTTGGCAAGGGCTCTTCTGCGTGCTGGGGAGCAAGCGGGCGAGTCTGTGGCCTTTGCCCAAGTACTGTTTCCAGCTGGGTCGTGCCATCCTGTTCCTCTGCTATGTTCCAGGACATAGACGGTCAGAGGCCTTGCCGGGTGGATAGACTTTGGCGTGGGGACCTCCTGGCCTGACTATTAGGTAGAAAAAAAAGGGATACCCTAGGAAAATCAGTGAGAGCATGTGGCAGACTACCCCAGCCCCAACCTCACTGCCTGACCTCATAAAAAGTCCCAATGGCACCATAAGATATGAGTGGTTCGGAGGACTGGGTATATATTTAGGGTGCGCAGGCAGGGCAGGGAGAGGACACAGGAAAACTAAAACTGGAGTGGCTGCTGCCTGCAAACCACACATTCATGCCAGCTTCATATGGCACAGTGGAACAAGTCCCCAACACAGGGCGAATCCCAATGAAGGGTAGCTCTTCCTTATCTTGTATAATGACTGCACCTTGTAATGCTATATAAAGTTGTATTTGAGGAAGTTGCCATTGTGGTGCAGCAGAAACGAACCCGACTAGTACCCATGAGGATGTGGGTTCGATCCCTGGCCTCGCTCAGTGGGTTAAGGATCCAGCGTCGCCATGAGCTGTTGTGTAGGCTGCAGATGTGGCTTGGATCCCAAGTCTCTGTGGCTGTGACATAAGCCAGCAGCTGCGGGTCTGTTTTGACCCCTAGCCTGGGAACTTCTATATGCTGCGAGTGTGGCCCTAAATAAAGGAAGGAAGGAAGCAAAGCTCAAAGAGGTCCAGTCAGTAGCCCAACGCCACACAGTTAGGGAGTGATGGAGCTGGGATTTGAACCAAGGCAGTCTGATTGCAGGACCCGTCCTCGCTGGGCGGCCACCCCCGAGATGCATAGTCTGGCACAAATGGGTGCTTCATGAGAATCTGTGGGTGTCCAGTGAACGAATGAGTGAATGAATGACTCCCAACTCCGCTGTGAGTTTCAGAGAAATTGCCTTCTCTATCTCCCTCTCCTTTCTTCCCATCTCCCCTCCCTCCCTCCTTCCCTTTGTCATGTACTTCAGTTATTAAAAAATTTGAAGAAAGCTCTGTGAAGAGTTAACATAGTCACAGAGTTCACAAGGAACAAAGGATGATATAAACTGAGAAATATTTCTCAGGTCCTTGACTCCCGGCTGCCCAGGCCTCTCCTGGAGGCGACCACTCTGACCAGCATCTTGCACAAGCCAATGTATATAGTCCCCTGTTGATTCAGATAGGAGCAGGCCATATGGAACATTCTGCCTAGACATTTTTCACTCCCTGGAGATTGTTCTTGTTGCCAGAAGAGATTCTTAAGCTCCCTCCCCCTCCCCCGAGCCTTAATTTCTTCATCTGCGCCTTCAGTGTGAACATTAAATAAAATGCATGGGAAGTGCTTAGCATGGGGCCTATCAAATAATAAGCACTTCACTCCATTTAATCGATTGTATTTCATTTAAAACGGGGGAAAGGAAGTGAGCGTGGAAATGGCCCCTGCTCCAGACTATCCTCAGAGGAGCCCAGTCCCAGCTCCTAAAGGCACTGAGGTTTCCCACTGGGGTCTGTGAACCGGGCGTGAGCCATTCCTTCCAAAGACAGGGAGGGAGGAAGGAAGGAGAAAACAAAAAGATGGACAAAGATAACTCCAAAGCCACTCTAAAAAACAGAAATCGAGGCCCCCCAACTCCGCCCAATGCCCAACAGGCCGACTCTCCCCCTCAAAGGCCTCGCCAGCCCTGAGGTGGACACCATCTGGCTTCGGACACTTTCTCTGCATCAAGCCCAGCCAAGTGGGGGCCGGAGGAGAGAAACGAGTGGGGTGGGTTCACACAGAGCCTCAAGATTCCGGGCTACAGTGACAAATAGTGTACACAACCTAGAAAACACAGCTCTCTTGAGTCTGGGCCTCTTCTTCGTATGGAGGTGAGAGCAAAGGGGAGCAGGGCGCTTGTCCTGTGACATTTGGGGAGCTCTGAGGCAAGAGGGGTGACAGGAGCCCCGGGGTGGTGACTGGAACAGTCTGCAGGGCCAATCAGGCGGCCTGCCAGGCTACCGGGGGCTCAGGCTGGCAGGGGTGTCAGGTACCCACAACCATCTGGGCGCGAGAGGTCCTGTCTTGGTCTCACAAGTTCATTTCTTTCCTCCTGGGCGTCAAAAGCCCATGAAAAACACCCCAACATAACATTTAAAAACAGTAACGTTCTTTTTATCTATACATGTTTTTATCCCCATTTAAAAGATTCTTTGGAAATTACCCCCCTGGAAACTCCCACTATCTAGTAATTATCAGAAAAGAAGAAAAAAGGAAGAAGGGGAAAGGAAAGGAAGAGAGAGAGAGAGAGAGGGTGAGAAAGAAAAAAAAAAGCCCACAAGAGGCAGGGGAGCACGCTGCTTTGTCAGGGAGAAGGAAATAAAGAGAAATCAGCCCGGCTTCAAAGGGCGCATTTCCATAATTGCCCTGTAACTTTGGCAAAATAAATCTGAGCGGCTGAGAAGAGCACAATCTCTCAGATGAGTGCACTCCAAAGGCCCTGAGGGCCGCAGGCCCACTTGTTAGCGGCCTAGAGCAGTGAGAGAATGCAGGACAAAAGCCATGAAATCATAGCCTTCCCGTCCTAGCTGCCGGCTCCAGAGGAAGACCTTTCCCTAGCTTTGTCTCCCTCCTGCTCCCTGACGTGGGACCCACACACACCCACCCATGTACACACACACACACGCATGCACGCACGCACGCACGCATGCACGCACTCCGGGGTAAAACAAGCAAGTAAATAAACGGATGCTTTTATGGGCGTGGAAGGGCTGGCAGCAGCTAAGAGGTGGCAAAATCGTTGCGAGGCAAAACCCCCAGGAGTTACGCTTCCATCAGTGACACCATTCCGGAACCTGCTCCTGATATAAGTATCCAGGGAGAAAGGCCCCAACTTTCCAGACACACATCCTCTTGGGGGCTGACTCTGTCCCTCTGGCCAGAGAGGGTCCCACTTCCGGCGACCACCTAGGTGACCAGGCTGAGTCAACACCCCCCCATTGGCTCTTTCTTTTTCCCAGGCTGGCCTTGCTTCCCATTGCGCTCACCCCAACTTCCCCCTTCCGGGGCCAAAAGCTTTGAGAGAACTAAAACGCCCCACTTAGTGCCCCGCTTTAATGTTTCTCTCCACAGAGCTGTGGTTTCTGGGAGGAAATACCACCAGGGACTGCCCCAGACACCTCTCCCCCCACCTCAGCACCATGTTTGTCAGTCTTGGCGCTGTTGACATGTTGACCTGGATTATGCTTCGCGGCAGGGTACTGGCCTGTGCCTTGTGGCGCCTTTAGTGGGATCCCTGGTCTCCACCCCATGAGATGCTATTAGCATCCCTACCGAGCCATGACAACAGGGCCTCCAGACATTGTCATCTGTCCCAGCAGTGAGGGGATCCCCTGGTGGAGAAGCGCTCTTAGCACCTCTTCTGGGTCTCTCATCCCTTCTGCCCTCAGGAAGAGGGACCGTGTGGGGTTTTCCATCCAGACCATCAGGATGGCCTTGGAGGGGTTGGAGCTTCTGTTTGGGGTCGGGGGGAGTGGCAGCTGCTTTCAAACTTAGCTCGTCACACAATAGACATTTTTAATGTGGTCAAGTTGGCTGGCTGGGTCAGATGACAGCGGCCAGTTAGGATCAAGAGGTGGCAGCTAGAGAGGTTATGGGGCCCCCTCATCCCCATAACTGTCTTTGGACCCATGCTTCATTCATTCATGCCTAATCCTAGGTGATGCTGGAGTTGTAAGAAAGTTTGGATAAATTTGTCTAATCCCATCACCTCCAAGTTGCAGAAGGTGAACGTGGGAGCTTGAGGGAGGGTGAGGCTTGCCCCCACTAGAGTTGCCTTAACCACAGACACCAATTTTACACACCTGCAATTGCCCGTTTTCTATTTTTTTTTAAATTCTTTTTAGGGCTGCACCCGAAACATATGGAGGTTCCCAGGCTAGGGGTCCAATAGGAGCTACAGCTGCTGGCCTACACCACAGCCACAGCAACGTCAGATCCAAGCCACGTCTGTGACCTACACCACAGCTCACGGCAACACGGAATCCTTAATCCACTGAGCGAGGCCAGGGATCGAACCCACAACCCCACGGTTCCTAGTCGGATTCATTTCCGATGTACCACCACGGGAACTCCCAATTGCCCATTTTCATTTGATGGAGGTAGAGGGTGCTGACAGCCAGGAATGCTGGGATGCAGAGGCCATTTCTAGAGGGATATAAACAAGCAGACCCAAAGCAAAATTCCTGACAAAAAAAGCCCCAACAAACCAGTGAACAAGTCTGACATCCAATTCCTACCCAAGCATTCAGTTCTTCGCTCTAACCTTCCAGAACTCAAGCCTAAGAAGCAGACCCTTTGGCCCTGCCTCCGCCAGGTGCCCAGAGAGTGGCAGCCCCGGGGGCAGTTCCCCTCCCCACGCCTCCCCTGGGGTAGGCGAGTGGCTGGAACAGCCCCCTTCTCCTGGAAGCCTCCCTGCACGAGCCCTCTGGCCCTTCCATGCCGCCTTCCGGCTGGACCCCTCTTCCTCCTCGCCCTATTCACCAAGAATAAATTCCATTGGAAACCATGACCGTGCTGGTCCCGGAGGTGGGCCCTCACTTAGGGAGATAATTTTATTCTCCTCAGGCTCCCCGGCCCCGTGAAGCACCAGCCCCCCTACGCCCCACCACCGGCTCCACGCAGATAATGAGGGAAGCGGTGACATACACTCTTTCCTCTGACCTAATTGATTATCCCCACACACCTCGGGGTGCTTTGCATAACCAGCCCCGACAGCAGGAACCCCTTCCAGGCGGAGTGATTGACATATTTTATTTCTAATTGAAGCTTCGTCAGGATCAGGGATGAGGATCTCTGTCTCCGACTTCCCTTTCTCTCTCTCTCTCTCATTCTCTCTCTGGCTTCCTTTTCTCTCTCAGTCTTCCTTAGCTTTCTTTTTCCTTTTTAAATTTTAGGACCAGGCAATAAAGGATGGAGGCAGTTCCCAGGATCCCTGAAAGAGGGGTGATGAGGGGGGACTCGGGGGAGGAGAAGGTCCTGGGAGGAGGCTGAAGAATCTGGTCCCTGATGAAATGAACGTGGTGCAAAGAACTGGGCTCCTCTTCCTCCTTTCAGCTGAAAAGCCTACAGGGGTCGTTTTCGTTTTGAACGTGTTATCTTATTGGGGTCAACCTGAGGCTACTCGGAGAGGCCGTGTGTTCTAAGGGAGAGAGAAGATACATACCCAAGGGGGCCTCTCCCAACCGAACCACAGCTCTCCTCCGGCATCACTCATCCTGCCTTTGCAGTGGGGCATGGATTTGTCTCCTCCAGGGACCATTATCGCCAGAATTGGATGGGCTGAAACACTGACCAAACCCCAGGGTTTTCCCTGGAGAGATACCAAGCACAGGCTGCCTGACTTCTGTCTCCAGCCCCTCTCCCTGCTGGACTCCTTCCTGCCTGGAGAGTGTCCTTTCTCCCTGGTTCGGCTGGGTCCTGAGACACCCAAACAGAGACACCCACCTTTTATGGGTGATGGGAGGGGATGGGGCAGAATGTCGTGGGGAGTGGAGTAGTGGGGTCTGAGATTCTGGGATGTATTAAAATTGGAGCTTCTTACCACCCCCCATCCCATGCTAGCACTGGACAGGCTTTGTCTTTGGTTCATCCTCACAATGACCCTGCCAGGGAGGAGTCATGATTCCCATTTTACAGATGAGAAAATAGTGTGCAGAGAAGCTAATTGGCTGCCTAGAGGTTCCCAGGAGGTAGAGAAGGTGATTCCGTCTGAGCTCCGATGAAGTGGATGGAGCTCATCAGACACTAGCGGAGGGGCTCTGAGGCTGCTGTCCGTGCAAAGTACTCATGTTAATCAGAGGCCTCTGTCCGGGTCCTGAGGCCTGGCCTCCAAGGCCCAAGGCCCAGGCAGTTGAAACAGACTCCATGTCAAGGCTCTGTGCCCAGGGCCAGGGCCGAACCACAGCCTGTACCAGGGAAGGAGCCAAAACCGAACCCTGAGACGTCTCTGGCCTCTGGGGAAGGGGCTGGAAGAGCAAGCCTCATCTTTGCAGGGTTTGTGCTGGTTGTCTGCGTCTGCTTCACCAGCCCTCAGCGGGCCTCACAGGCTGCAGAAAGACATGCCAGCCCACAGATCCTTCATCCTGCCTGCTCCAGCCTCAGTGGGAGTCACCTCAGGGAGTGGGTGCTGTGTCCACGTGGACCAGTCCTTGCCAGACCCGCTCCACTTGCACCCAACCTTCAAGGTGTGTAATGTCATACCTTGTTTTGTGACTTCCTGCATGCCCGCTCTCCCCAAACTCCCCAAGGACCCAAGAGATTGTCACATGCCCCACTGTGCGGGGCCTGCACCGGGCATCTGGCTGCCCTACAAATTTACTAACTCAACTTGGGGAGGGAGATGCAAAAATGATACCCCCGCTTTGGACTCAAAGGCGTCACTCTTCCAGCATCCCTACAACTTCTCTAAGTCAAAGGTGGGCGAGGCTGGCCAACCAGAATAGGAAAAAGAACACGTGGAGAGCAAGAGAAGCCATGCCTGGCTGGAGAGGCCGCCCTGGCAGGCGCCAGTCGGCCCTTTTGTCCTGTAGAGGGAGCTCCAGTCCCAAATTTCCTGGCTCCCTCCCCTGGCCCGCCCACCCTTGTCCAGCTGGGAGCCGGAATCCAGGCTGGACCGGTGGGTGCAGCAGCCCAAACCCCCAGCATTGCCAGAAACTCAGAAAGTTACCCTTTAAGAGCACTTAAAGAAAATGCACTGGGTTTTCAACCCACTTGGGGGTGCCAGGATGCACAGATGCTACCTGGACCTGAATGTCCCAAGTGGCAATTCTGGCCCGGCAAAGTCACCAAGAGGGAAGGGTGTGAACCCCTAGGTTTCCCACTCCTCCGTATCCTCCATAATCACTTCCATCCTCCATCCCTGCATCTATAGGAAGCAGTCTGGGGGTGCCGTGTGGTTGGACCGGGGCCTGAAGCAGAGCTTGCACAGCCTCTCAGAGAAGACTGAGAAAGTCTTAATTGTGCCTCAGTTGTGTGAGTCTATGTGTGCGGGGGGGCGGAGGGCATCCAGATCCTTCTCTGAGTCTTTCTGCTGTGTCATCCCAAGACCCCGAGGTTGCTCCAGTGGACGGGCGGGATGGGCCCAGTTTCCCAGCTCCTTGTAGACAGTCTTGACCCCTTTACCACCTGTCTCCTTTGCCCTTTCTCTTGGGCACCCTGGGGTACTTCTCCAACCGCCTTTTCTCCAGTGGCGCCCCTAGTCAGGCCACTTCTGCCTCTCCTCTGCCTCTGCTCTCTTCTGACCACAGGGTCCACACTCACCTTGTCCTCTTTTCCACGGCTTCCAGAGACTCTTCAAACATGGTGGAGGGGGGAGCAAAACAAAACAAAAGACACCAAACAGATCCAGCCCCGAAAGATAGGCAGGATATAGTCAAAGTGGTAACAGCTCATTTATTTAGCCAAAAATAGATACTTTCTTGTACAATTTGGTTCACACATATGTACATTTTTTTCTGTATATACAAAAATGTCAGACACGCTTATTCTCACAGAAACTCCACCCCCCCAAAATCAACCAAACAAACCTCACAGACTCAGCTACTGTGGGGTACAGAAGCCACTGGGGGAGGGCTGGGGGGGGTACTTGTTTTCTTTCTTTTTTTCTTTAGTTTTCTTTTTAGGTATTCATACACGACATGCTTACAAGTCATAACTATACAGAGCGATTTTTTTTTTACAATTATTACAACAATTTAACTTTTTTTAAAAAAGAATTAAGATGAGGAGAGAGCCGATAAGACCAGAGCAGCGTCCAGGTGGTTCTGAGGCCTGGAAGAGAGAGGAAGTGGTAGCACGGCAGGTGGGGAAGTGACTTAGGGTTGCCGAAGCTGCCTAAGACCGAGAGACCCAACCCTGGCTGAGGCCAGGGTTAGGGAGCCGTCTCAATGCGACACGAGATCCAGCTGTAGGTGTTGGTCTTCCGGTTTAACTACAAGATGGGCGGGAGGCGACAGGACCCTTGGTCCGGGACTGCAAGGAGGTGGGTTGCACAGAGCCACCGCCTGCTCCAGGTCCAGGGGCCTGGCCTGCTGGACAGGACGCGTTCGATGTTCCAGAGCGAGGTACCCGGTGCCGAGCCCGGGTGCCTGACTGGGACTGTAGAGCCATCTCTGGGCCCGCGGGGCCGACGGTGGACTGTGTTTCGTTCCTCTTTAAAAGCTCATCCTAGCTGCTCCCCCACCAACTCCCCCCACCCCAGGGCGGGGGCAAAAGCCCGAGTTTCCTCTGCATTCTTTTCTTCCCCACCCCGCCTGCCATCCCAACACCCCACCCCAGAACGGGATCTCTTACCGCCTGGGCACGGGTTGGAAAGCTGTCTTGAGTAACTTTTTCTCCACTTCCAAGGCACTACAGCGATCTACGGGAAGCGGGGAAGAAAAAGGAGGGCTTTTAGAGCGCTCCATTATGCCGCCCAGGCCCGCGGGAGGCAGGCGCGGAGTGGTAAGCGCCTTGCGCCCCCGGGGACCTGCGCGACTCCGCCAGCCCTGACGCGACCTCTAGATTCGCCCCCCCTCCCTCCGCATCCTGCGCTCAGCAGTCACCTGTTCCGCCCTCGGGCTCCGCGGGCCGAGCGAAGGCAGCGGCTGCGGCAGCCGGGTGGCCCGCGGCGGCTCCGGGAAGTCCCAGCAGGTGTGGAGGGGCCGAGCCGAGTAGGGAGAGCGGGTGCGGGCGTGGGCCAGGCGGCGGGCCTGGGAACGGCCTGTTGGTCCAAGCGGGGAACTTGCCCAGCGGCGTTGAGACGAGTCTGTGAGCTGCGGCGGCGGCGGCGGCGGCGGCGGGAGAGAGCTGCAGGGCTGGGGGCGCGACGGCGGCCCCGGGGGGAGAACCCCCCGCGCCCGGAGGCGAGCGGCGCGGATTGTCCGGGCTTGTGGCCGTCTCGGCCAGGGACCAGATCTTGGGTTTCTGCAGGGCCGAGGCGGGCGCTGGTGCAGCAACGCACGGGTCCAGGCCCGCTGAAGGTGAAGGCGGAGATGGCGGAGCCGCCGCCGCCACCGGTGGGGGCACTGGGGCCAGACTCAGGACGGGCAGTGGACGCTCCTCCAAACCCTCGGAACTGTCATCTGAGTCGCTGTTCTTGGAGTCTGAAATGGATTCCAGGCCGAGGTTGCCGTCCCTGTGCGCTGCCCCAGTCAGGGCCAGCTCAGGCCCTGCGGCCGTGCCGTCTAAGTTCTCCAAGTCGATCTCCTCGTCTTCCTCGTCGTCCGCCAGGCCCTCGCCCCCGGTGTCCTCCTCCTCCTCCCCCCCGAGCTCCTCCTCCTCCAGTTCCAGTTCGCGTTTGCTGTCTTCTTCATCTTCCTCCTCGTCCTCCTCCTCACGCTCGCTCCCATAAGCGTTGCCCTCCTCGTCCGTGCGGCTGCGGGGCGCCCATGTCATCTTGTTCTCCTTCTTGAGCCGCCGGCGCGCGTTGGCGAACCAGGTGGACACCTGGGTGAGGGTCATCTTGGTGATGATGGCCAGCATGATCTTCTCGCCTTTGGTGGGATAGGGGTTCTTGCGGTGCTCGTTCAGCCAGGCCTTGAGCGTGCTAGTGCTCTCCCGGGTGGCGTTCTTGGGACGGGACGGGTCCCCGAACTGATACTGGCCGTAAGGGTAGAAGGCAGGGTGCGGGTGCGGAAACCCGGCGGCCGCGGCCGGATGCTGCACCCCCGGACTGTCCTTCAGCTCATACTGCGTGCCCTGTACGCACAGGAGAAGGAAGGGACACGCGCCAAGGGAGTTCGGATGAGCCCTGGCCGTCGCCGCCTCCACCCTCCCGGCCCAGGCCCGGCTAGTCTACTCTCGCGCGCTCACCTCGTTCGGCGCCACAGCTCCAACCCCCTAGCTGCGGCTCCCCGGGCACTTACCAGCTGCGGGAAGATGGGCAGATCCGCCGCGTAGGGCAGGAAGGCGCCGTAGCCTTGGGCAGCGGCAGCTGCCGCCGCCGCCGCGGCGTAGGGCGCTCCGTACACTGACGAGAGCACGTTGGACAGGGACCCCGAGGCGGCCAGCTCTGAGGTTCCGGCTCCCGGGCCGCCCCGGGCCCCAGTGCTCCCACCGCCGGCGGCGGCCCCGGGGCGCTCGGGTGGGTAGAGCGGGCGGATGTACTGGTATCCGAGCTGGGGGAAGGACATGGTGGCCCGCGGGGCACGGACGGAGAGGGGGCCAGGCCCCCGGGGCCGTCCAGCTCAGCGCCGCCCGCGGGCTCCGGCGCTCATCGGGGGCTGAGCCGGGCTGGGGCCGCGCTGCCTCCCGCGCTGCGCTGCACTCCGCGTTCGCCTATTGATCTGCTCCGCGGCGGCGGCGGCGGCGGCGGCGGCGGCGGAGGCGAGGAGCCAGGTCAGGTCCGAACAGATTGGCGGAGATTCCCCGGGCTCCGGGCTCTGATTGACATTTCTACGGGCCCGCAAGCCCCTCCTCTCTGCGCCGCGCTCCCTCCTCTCCGCAGCCGGAGCTGCCTCTGCCCGCGCCTCTCTCCTCACTGCCCTCCTCTCCCAGAGCAGTGTCGCTCCTAGCTTCCTTCGCCCTCCTCTAGTTTTCACTCCCCCTTCTCGCCCTTCCTCTCCCCTCCCCTTTCAGCGCTCCTCTTTCCCCCAGGATCGCTTCCGCTCCTTCGGGCTCTTGCACTCTCCTGGACACTAAGAAACTCTTCTTTCTCCTTCTTTTTCCTTTTTTCACTATTCCCTTTTCTCCCCTTTCTGTTCCCTGCATTCCATTTCTTCTTTTTAAAATCTATTTCGCTATGCTCACACTACACTCCCCGCACCTATCCCTTGCCTCTGCGCCCTGAGCTAAGGCAGCCTAAAGTTGTGGACACTTTCGGTGCCTGCCGTGCGGGGTGTGCGTGTCTGTATCTGTGTCCGTGTGTCCGTCTCCGCCCTTACCCCCTCCCTCGCCCTTCCCCAAATCTCGGGTCTGACGTTGCGCCCTCTTATTCGACTTTTCCTTACGTCTCCTTCGCGAGTCTCCAATCGCCTGGGCGGCCTGCAGGCTAGGCCGCCCACCCCCGCGGATACTGCGCGTAGGGCGGGGCCGGGCGGGGCGGGAAGGGACTCCGAGAGTCCCTTCCCGCCCCCTCTGGCCTGCGGCGGGAGGGGAAGCGAGAGGCGCAGGGAAGGGGTTAGAACAGGGTCAGTTCGCCCCTCCAGTTTCCCGCCTCTCGGTACCTTTCCGTCCGCTCCAGCGCGCGGGGCCTGGATCGGGACCAGACCCAGGTCCCGGGCAGGCGCTGGGGTTTTACTCTGCCGGGGCTCCCTTTCCAGCTCGCACCTCTTGACTCCAGGCTGCTCTCGGAGGCGTAGGGTGGGAGCTTAAAGAGTGCGCGAGGGGGTGCGTTCTAGTCCAGTCTTCAAGGACCATCTCACTGCCCAGGGAGGCGAAGCAGCCCCCTATTCCCGAGGACCAAACCTTGAAATTAACCACGTTAACGCCGTACCGCCTGTCAGGGTGCGAATCTCGTATTAGAAATGGCGGATTCCGGGCGCGGGTGTGGGCGCTGCAGTGTGGACTCCCCGGGGATCCTGGGGAGCGACGTCAGGAAAGTGGAGCCTGCGGGCCCCAGAAGCAGGGGTGGGGTGGGGGCGGAGCAGGGAGCTGGGTGGGTGAGGCCCCGGGAACTTTTGGAGAGCGCTTGGGGAACTTTGTATATTGGAATTTTCGGTCCGTAGAGATTCTTCGTTTCGACACCACCCCTTCTCCTGCTCCCCGGTCTCCAGGCCGACCTGTTTTCTCTCTGCGAGGATCTTCCCACCCGCTTGGGTGGGGATGGGAGGCAAGCCTTTTTAGTTTTACAGTGGGATATTCCCTCAATCAAACCTGAAATCCCGGTATCCGGGCGCCCACCTTCACAGTTTAGGGACTGCGGGATTGAAATTCCCGGTATTCCAGCGGCTCCGGGCTAAATGCTTTTAGGCCGCCACGGCGACTGACGACGCATAGGCCAGGCCTGCAGCGGGAGCGCTCCGGGGACAACACTGGGGCATAGACTGCCTAGGAGTTGCCAGCCGCGCTGAGAGGCGGAAACTGGCCCGCTTCGAGCTGATTGATAGAGGACTCCAAACCGAATTCCACCAGAGTGGACGGCTTGGAAAGCCTTGTTCTTGACTTCTGGTTTCAGCAGCTCTCGGGAGCCGCATTCTGGAATGAACTCCCACTGGCACCCAGTTTTGACCCCCATCCCACCCCTGCCCCTCTCCACCAGTCTTCCCAGGAGCCCATGACTACAGGAGGTTTGAAAGTGCGAGAAAATTGGGGGAACACAAAGAAAAGTTTGGAGGCGGCTAGAATTGGGGTTTGATTGGGGAACCTAAGGGGTGGCCTTCTTGAATTGGGTCAAGCTGTTTCTCTTATTTCCTCCCCACTTGCTTCTGGCTGGTGCTGGACGTTGGCCTTAGCTGGAGTCTCACCAGAAGGGCAGATATCAGGGGCGAAGCCCTGGGTTTGAAATATTTCCCCTGGCATCTGATTTCGTTTTCAGTTAAACCTTTTTGTGAAATGGCATACGGAATCATGGGCTCAACTTCTCAAGAAAAACCTCAGGGTTACAAAGTTGAAGGTAACGTTATTTCCTGGAGTGTTTCCTAGATGTCAGACCCAGAGCCTCGATGGCCCTGAAATCCTAGAGTTTGTACCAAGTGGTGGCACCAGGCCCGGGTGGAGCTAAGAGTGAGATTCTGAGGTGGGAAAACCGAGGCTGCACTGGGCCACTATTTAACTCAGCTTTTCCAGAAGTAAAAGAGAGAACAATGAACCCTGCAGATGCTTCTTCCGTCTGCATTAACCAGCTATCGACCTGGCTTCCCTGGACTGCGGGGAGGCTGGAAAGAGGCCAGGAAAGGGGCGAGACTGTTCTCGCTGAACTAGCCATGACAGGCCTGGGGCCCCCCCGTGACCCAGAAGGTGAGCTTCCAACCCAGATGCGGACCCAAGAACCTCGATTAATTAGATACCTCCAGGCGTCCTACATCCTGAGCAGAAGCGGCCTCTCCACTGCCCTAGTCTCCAGCTGAGATCAGCCCTGCCCTGGCCTGAGCAATCCGCGCCCCAAGTCAGGGCTCAGAATCCTAGGCAGCCTAGCCCCGACGTGGCGCGCTGGCTCCCCACCCCTCCATCGGGCCAGTGAAGCCCGGCTCCGGACTGAGCTCGCGGATCCGAAGACAGCCCAGGCTTTTACAGGGATTTTGAATCCAAAAGATGGGGTCAAAGTGACACACTCACACAGGAATAGCAGGTGCATGGGAAGTTGATTTGGGAAAGGCATGCGCGCAAAAACGCGCCTCATGCAAAACCCTTCTCCATCTCGCTTTCTTCCAATAGTCTCAGAGCACAGAGCGCTTCGAAGCCTTGATGTAGACGCTCTCTCAACGCGGCCCAGAGTGTGGAGACTGCGCTAGGGTGTTCAGACCGTTCGCTTAGCTCACACAGCAGCGCTCCCTGGTCTGGCACCTGGAGCCTCGGCCTGAGGTATGCCCAGGACTGGTGACCAGCCAGGCTCCCGGGATGCGGCGCGCACGGTACGGGAGCCGTGAGCCAGCAGGCCCCCTTCCTGTCCCCTCTTCGCCCAGCCCACGGTGCCCACGCGTGCCCGTCTGTGGGGGCGCCGCTGTAGCCCTAAGTTTCCCCGCCGAGGCCCATCTTCTGTCCTTCCCTTCCAGGCCCAAAGTCCCCCGGCTCCAGTGCAGACCAGCGATCCGTCCGCTTCCTGCAGACGCCTCGGCGCACGCTCCCACCGCTCCCTCCCCCCGCGCTCGGGTTACAGGTTAATGAAATGCTCGTTTTCCTCAGTCATTTGTTTTGTTTTCCTGCAAAGTTCTGATAAGTAGCTAACCAACGAAGCTTGTAATTACAATCTTACAGAAACCGGGCCGATCTGTATATAAATCTCACCATCCAATTACAAGATGTAATAATTTTGCACTCAAGCTGGTAATGAGGTCTAATACTCGTGCATGCGATAATCCCCTCTGGATGCTGGCTTGATCAGATGTTGGCTTTGTAATTAGACGGGCAGAAAATCATTATTTCATGTTCAAATAGAAAATGAGGTTGGTGGGAAGTTAATTTCTCTCCGCTCTGTGAAGCGTAGACAAGAATTTAATGATTTAATTACAGTTGTAAGCCCTTTCCATGAGACTTAAATTGAGCTGAGAATATTTTTTTCTTTCTCTCTCTCTCTCTCTCCCTCTCCCTCTCTTCTGCGTTCTCTCTCTCCGCTATTAGCAGCCGCGTGGACGCCCGGGAGCGGGGCCTGGTGTCCTCACCGGGAGGGATAGGTATTTGGCGAGGAACGCGGAACTCAGTACCAAGGGGGCGCGGCCGGTGGCCTCCAGAGCCTCCCCGGAACCGGCTACCGCTCCCCACTAGCTGCCGGGGCCTCGGAGCCCCTCCCTGCGTGCAGAGAAGAGACGGGAAAACTTTGGGAGAAACTTTGCCAACTTTGCTCTCGGTGAGGGAGAGGCCCCCGGAATGGCCCGGCCAGCCGCTGGCGGAGATGGGCGGGGTGGGCCCCCAGCCAGGTTCGGGCACCAGGAGCGGGCCGGGCCGAGGAGGGGCGCGAGACCGGCCGACAGACACCTTGCTCCCACTCCTCTCCTGCGCCTCCCGCAACTGGCCCGCGTCCCTGGGTCTCCAAGTGGCCATTGGGGCGCAGCGTTCGGAAGGGCCTGGATCGGGAAAGGTGGCCCTCTGCGCGAGAGATGTTATTTTTCTTTCCCTCTCCGGCATCATCGTTTTCCACCTGACTGGAGCTGTTTCACTCCCTCCCTGTCTTTTGCTTTTCTATTCGTCTGTCTTTCCCACTTTGTAATGTATTTGATTTCCGGGCCATTGATTTTTCTTCTCTTTCTTCCGTTCCCTCGTTTGCTATTTTCTTTTTTTCTCTGGACCACTTTGCAGTTCACTGTTCTCAGTTTTGCTCCCTCCCTCTTCCCTTATTTTATGTCTCTTTTTTCCTCTCCCTGACTCTCTGTGTTCCTCTCCCTCGCCCTCATTTCTCATTCTTTCTTTCCACCCTCTCTTTCATCCTAATTTATTATTCTCATGGATTTCTTGGTCTGTCTCTCAGGTTCTCCTCTGCGCGCCTGTTTCCTCTGCTTGCTCTTCCTCTCCAGGTTCTGTCCCCTCCCCCTCGTGGATCTGCCTTCCCGGAGGCGCCCCCTCCTCATCCATCTTGGGAGATGAATATGTCGCTTTATTGGATGCCGAGGCCAGAGCCGGGTGATGGGGTTCGGCCAGCCTAGCGCATTTTCTTCATGCATATTGACAAGATGGTAATGAGCGCGTTTGCATTGTTGCATGGAGATGCTGCGTTTCCTGCCGCAGATGCAGTTCGAACCGGCCGAGGGTTACCCGGGCTCAAGAGTACCCGCAGTGGGCGCCCGGCTTGGTGGCCGCAGCTGGCCCTCAGCAGGGTTCACGGTGCTCGGGGCTCGGAGAAGGAAGTGACTTCGCCAAGCGCCCGATCCCGCCGCCGCCTCCTTAGGCTTCTTCACAAAGGCCGGCTGCTGTCGTCTCATTAAAGCCTCGTTAGGGGAACACCCGCCCGGCTCGCGACAGTTCCTTCGGCGCCCCCAGCCCACGGGCCTCGGAGCCCCCTGCCCTGGTATTTCGAGGCCTGTGATAGAGCGCTACCAGGAAATTAGTGCCTGACAACGTCGTCTAATGGCAATAAATTGTTTGCAATCCTGAGAGTCGCGGGATCAAACACAGCCGCATTGTGTACGGTGCCCCGCTCACTCCTCGTTAATCTTGGAGCGCGCAGTGGCTGTGCTCGGTCGGGGAAGGTTGCGGGCAGACCCCTGGCCTGTGTCCCGAGGCTGCTTCCGCCTGGGCTCAGCGGATCTGGAGGACTCGGGACCTAGGACCCGGGCACGCCTCTAGGAGAGGTGAGAGTTGAAAGTTTCTGAAAGTCAGGAGCTCTGCAGGAGCAAACTCGAGTTGTGTTCGGAGGGAATGGACCTACTCCTTGCTGGGAAACCAGAAGGGTGTGGAACCCTTGTTCTAGACACAGTGAGCAGGGAACTCTGGACATTATATATTTGCATGAGTCCACCCACCCCCCCCATTCTCTTCCAACTTCATACTGGGAAACTTGAGAGCTCTTGGTTTAAAAGTTAAAAACGTCAAGATCTGGACCTGCCTGGAATTGCGTAAAGAGTCCCCCAAACCTCAGGACCTCTGGTACCCTCTCTGCTATTATTTGCTTAATATTTTTCCTTGGATCAACTTATTTAAAATACTTAAATACATGTTTTTGGACAGAAAACTTGATACTACCACTGTAAATTGAAGTGTCTATTTCTCACCATAAAAGGAAAATTTAAAAGATAAACACAACTAATACCAGCCAAGCAATGTTAATATGTTTTAGCCATGTAGCTTGCTTGGAAATGACTTCTAGAGGTTTGACTGTGTGTGTGTGCATGCGTGTGTGTAGTAGCAAGTGTTGGGAGTGTCAGATACTGTAACTTTCTAGAAGAAATGCGAGAATTGAAAAGGGAATATTTCTCACTATTTAATAATGTTAATTAATTCTCTTTCCACACCATCTAAAATTATTTGAGGACCTTAAAAGCTGCACTAATTTAGGATTTACCAGTGTCTGTTGAAGGGTATATAACAAATTCAAGATAAAAAATAACATGTTGAATTATTATTATTTACCAAATAAATTGTGGTAATGTGGCATGTTCAGACAGTATCACATTTAATTCTGACAACAGACGTATCAGGGAGAGACTGGCTTACAGTGGCTATGTATGGTTGTGCAGGGTGCTCACTGAACAAGAGTACCCACTCACTGAACAGGAGGACCTAGCTGAAGAACTACAGAAGTCTGATGTTCAGTCATTCTCATCAAGCTGTGTTCCTCGGCTCAGGGCAGCAGTGGAGGAAAAGCAGATTTCTTTAATTTGCATGAAATTGGAGTATGACCTAGCTCTTATCTTAGTGAAGGGGAAACTGCAGCTTAGAGAGTTTGGCAAAGCCTGGACTGGAACTCCATCTGATATTCCTCCCTCTGGGAGGAAGAACAGGGTCTTTTGAGGGATTTGGGGAGGTGATGTTGGGTGTTTGGGAGGGGGACACTGGAAGATGGGTCCCTGGTTTGACTGGAGGAAAAAGGCAATGAGTTGCTGGGCTTTTCCTTTCCCTTAATCCTCACATGTCATGCAAATATTTGGAGAGGACTTGGGTGAAAATACAATAGGTCAAATGCCCATTATGCCTGCTGGAGACCTGGCTGGAGCAAAGGGAGAAGGTTTCTGGTTTGCTGGACAGAACTGTGGGTGTTTGGACCCATTCCTTGCCTTTTTTGGTTCAGTTTACCTGCATGAGTTCACAGAGCAGAGTTATGCTTTGTTCCCATCCACGCTATTAGGAAATTTCAGACTCGTAAAGGACAACAGGAATTGCCTTGCACCAGAGGTTGCAGATCAGGGGTTACCTCTGGTCACAGGCATTTTGGGGGGAGGTGGTTTGGTCCCCATAGAGTTTTTTCAAATTGAACTGCTTGCCAACACTTGCTAATCAGATGGCTTTATTTAAGAATCTAGATCTCAGAATTTGTTTGAAAACTCAGAGGGCTAAGAGATAGAAAACTCTCCTTTATGAGCACAATCACCTAGAGCTAGGAGGACCTACCTACTTATCTGGACACATCCCAGTTTGCTCTGGTCCTGAACTGGCCCACTTCTTTCCATTTCCCACAGGCAGCTGAGCGGTAGCGCTGCTTTTGCATCCTCAGGCGTGAGGATGGGACACCCTTGCAGTAGATGCTAATCCTCCAGTGGAAGAAAATGGCACAGAGAGTGACCTGGGTAAGTGTGTAAGTGCCTCTTCTTTCTCTACCACTCTTCCTGGTGCTGGCTTGTCCAGATAACCAGGCTGAGGACAAGATTTCCAGGAGTCCGGAAGATGACTAGCTTGGAGGGAGCCCAAGCCCGGCCAATTCTAAAGCTTCTGAGAAGAGAATAGAAAGTCTGGCCCCTGAACAGCCACTAGTAGGAAGCCCCCTGCCCCTTGATTTCCCCTCCTTAGCGTCAGCCCTTTCTTGATTCCCATGCACCATCTTAAAAATGTCAAACCAGAAGTCTGGCTTCCATCCTCCTTTTCTCTCTCTCTCCCTCTCTCTTTGCAACAACTATTAATCATGTGCCTTCCATGTGCTAGGAGCTATGCAAAGTGCTAGAGGGATGAGCTGGTCAGACCAGGGCCCTGTGCTCATGGAGCCTGAATTTTAGTGGAGCAATCGGATGCTAAAGAGGAGAACAGGCAGGATAAATTAAGATGCGTTAAGTTCTACAAAACAACACAAACCATACAAGGTGTACCGAGTGGGAGGGCGGGTGTCCTCCTCAGATTCGTATCGTTCCCCGAAACCTCAGAATATGGCCTTATTTGAAAATATGGCCATGGCAGAAATAATTAAGATGAATCTTGGAGTTTCGTCGCCTCCTGGGGTAGGGGTGGGCTCATCATCCAATAAGACCGGTGTCCTTATGAGAAGAGGAGAAAAAACGTAGAGAGAGAGGCAGAGGGGAAGAAGGCGATGTGAAGACGGGCAGAGGTTGGAATGATGCCTCTATAAGCCAAGGAATGCCAAGGATTGCTGACAATCACCAGAAGCTAGAAAGAGGCAAAAAGGAATTCTCCCCTAGGGGCTTCAGAGAAAGCATAGCCCTGTCAACAGCTTGATTACAGACAACTCGTCTTCAGAACTATGGGAGAATACATTTCTGTTATTTTGAACCATCTAGTTTGTGGTAATTTGTTACAGCAACCTTAGGAAATGAATATAGAGAGTGAGGTGATGGGAGCATAAAAGAACTGTTACTTTCCTAAGTAACAGGCACAAATTTGTGCGGAGGTGATGTTTTAGCTGAGATGGAGCCAGTCATGAGATTCTGGGGGACGTGTATGTTAAAGCTGCTCTGGGAGTTCCCGATGTGGCATAGCAGAAACGAATCCGACTAGGAACCGTGAAGTTATGGGTTCGATCCATGGCCTTGTCCAATGGGTTAAGGATCTGACATTCCCGTGAGCTGTGGTGCAGGTTGCAGATGTGGCTCGAATCTGGCGTTGCTGTGGCTGTGGCGCAGGCCGACAGCTGTAGCTCCAATTCGACCCCTAGTCTGGGAACCTCCATATGCTGCAGGTGCAGTCCTAAAAATAAAGCAAAATCAATCAATCAGTCAATCAAATAGATAAAATAAAAAAAATAAAGCTGCTCTGTTCAATACAGTAGCCACCAGCCGCATGTGGCTATAGCACCCTTGAAGTGCAGCTGGTCCAAACTGAGATAAGCTGAGAGTAAAACACCCACCAGATTCCAAAGACTTAGTCTGAAAAGAAAAGAATGTAAAGTATCTCCTTCATTTTTAAAAATATTGATTGCATATTGGAATGACATTTTGGATAGATGGAGTTAAAGACTATCATTAGAATTAATTTCACCTGCTTCTCTTTACCTTTCTAAAGGCAGGCAGAAGATTTAAAATTACATTTGTGGCCTGGATTATATTTCTGTTGCATAGTGTTGCTCTAAACAGAAGGAACAGCATGTGCAAAGGCCCTGTGGCAGGAAGGAGCTTCATGTGGTCAGTAGTTCTGTACTCAGCCTGTGGGTCAATATTTATTTGGTGATGTTGCTAAACCTGGGGAGCTGACCAAGCCCTACTGAACTTACAAAGAGTAAAGATGTGAGTCTCTGTTCTTCTTCTCAGTGGCAAGAGAGGTCATGAGATTCAGCCCTTCGGTCTGATGCCTCCTTTCAATTTTCTAGCACCCTGAGGCACACATTTTACCCATCCTTTCTGCTTCATACATCCATTTCACTCTCTCCCTGTGCTTGTTAACATGAAGGAACTGGAAGGAGGCCCAGATTCATAAGCCTTCTGTCTGCCAATGGCTGGCACCAAGGTCAAGGTGTGGTGTCAGAGCAGAGACCACCCTCCCCAAACCAACTGCTTGCTCAGTGAACTCCAAAGATCGTGTTAGTTCATTTGTTAAGCTAGAGTTTTGCTCTTCTAAGACAAAATGGTATCCTGGGGCCAACGCCTGCATATTTTGATCATCTGGCATAGTTTTTTGTTGTTGTTGTTGTTGTTTGAATTTTTGTTGTTGCTGTTGTTTTTTGCATTGTTTTAACATTCTTTTTAGGGAGTTCCTGTTGTGGCTCAGTAGGTTAAGAACCTGACTAGTATCCATGAGGATGCAGGTTCTACCCCTGGCCTTGCTCACTGGTTTAAGGATCCAGCGTTGCCATGAGCTGTGGTTGCAGACACAGCTTGGATTCTGAGTTGCTATGATGCAGGCCGCTAGCTGTAGCTCCGATTCAACCCCCAGCCTGGGAACTTCCATGTGCTGAGGGTGCAGCTCTAAAAAGAGCCTAAACAAAATTAATAAAAATAAATGAATAAAATTCTTTTTAGGCTTGGTTGTTGCATCCATAAGGTTAGACTGGACTTTGCTGCAGTAACAAACAATCCTCAAACCTTAATGGCTGATAGTCACCCGCTCTCCATGTTATTGGCTCTGGCTCTAATCTATGTCATGTTCACTTCAGGACCCAGGGGACTGAGCTGCATGCGTTGCTACATGTCATGACAGAGATCAGGAGGGAGAATTGCATGCTGTTTCCTAAAGCTTCTCCTTGGAAGTGTTGCTTCTGCTCCTATTAGTTGGCCAGAGCAATCACGTGGCCAAGCTTGGGTTCAGCAGAATGAAGACTGCAAATGCCTCTTGCAGGAGGGCCACACCGAGGATACCTCTTGTGTATCACTTCCAATCCTTTCAGCTCTGTCCTATTCCAGCCTCTGCCTTGACAAGCCTGACAGCCCGCACTATGGACCTCTTGCTTTTCTGATGGATGGGCTTGGGATGTCAGCAGGGAGCTGTCGGCACCCACACACATGCCACCGAGAAGTGACGTGACACCTGTGGGGCCACCTTTAACCAAATGGGAGGGGGCGGATGGGTATATGTTTCCTCTCTCACTCCCAGAGCAGGCAGTTCCAAGATGCCTGCTGTCAGCGCCCCCAGAAAGTCCCGGCAGCATCCAGCCCCTGGAGCAGCCCAAGAGCACATCTCTTTGCGGTTTTCCTCCACTCTTTCACTTCTGGGATCATTTCTCGTATAAGTCACCTGCACGTAAGCCTTTGCCTCAGGACCTGAGATTGGGGAGAACTAAGCTGAGACAGACAGGGAATAGGTGATCGGAAATTCCATCTCTCACTCTTGCCCATATTTAAAAATTAGATTTAATATAAAAATTTTGAGCATTTTTTTAAAAATCAGTTCTGGCAGCACTAGACCCCAATTCTAGCAAGTCCATGGTAGGCTGGACTTGAATGGGGTTAGTAGCTCCCTTGAGATGGGACCCAAGTTCTCTGTTGAGTAGAGCACCTCCGTTTTTCTGGGTTAAAACCCAGATGCCTACTGATTCCCCTAAGCATCGGAGTTTTAACCTCTCTTTCCTTTCCTCCCTCTCTTTCTTTCTTTCCTTCTCTCTGTCTTCTTTCTTTCCTTCCTTCCTTCCTTCCTTTTCTTCCTTCCTCCCTTCCTTCCTTTTCTTCCTTCCTTTTCTTTCTTCCTTCCTTCCTTCCTTCCTTCCTTCCTTCCTTCCTTTTCAGATCTGAGCCGCAGCTGCAGCAACGCTGGGTCCTTTAACCCACTGTGCTGGGCCCAGGATCAAACCTGTGTCCTGGCTCCACAGAGGCACCACTGACCCTGTTGCACCACAGCAGGAACTCAATCTCTATTCTACGGATTCTTAGTTGAGCTAGGTGGACATTTATGTGTTCTAAGAAAAAAAATTTTTTTTATCATAATGGGATCTTTCCCAAACTTTTTTCTTCTTTGTTTTTCTTTCTCTCTTGTATTATCAGATAATACAGTTTTAGGAAAAAATTTATACTGACAGTGCCAAGGAGGCAGGGACAGCCTGTGTCTTGTCTCACTGTATGCCCAATGCTTGGCCCAAGGTGGTGTGTGGCAGGTGCATAAAGAATGGCTGCTGAACAAAGGCCAAGGTGACGTGCAGTGGCGGCCAGCATCCAAGACAGCCCCCAGCAATCCCCAGCTCCGGGGTTCATGTCCGGGTGGGATCCTCCCTCTGAGAGCGGGTTAGATGTACTGATTTGCTTCTACTGGAGAAAATACCCCAGAGGTAATGGGATGCTGCCTCTGAGATGAGTTTATAAAAAGACTGTGGCTTCTGTCTTGGCCACTTTCTTTCTCTCTGAGATTACAAACTGCCGTGTTGTTAGGATGCTCGGACAGCTGATGGAGAGGCCGCCTGGCAAGGACCTGAGGCCTGCTGGCCACCATGTGGGTGAGGGGGAAGCGAATTCTCCAGTCCCTGCTAAGGCCCTCCAGTCCCTCCAGTCCCCCTTCAGGAGACTGTAATCCTGGCCAACCCCTGACAGCAACCTCATGAGAAACCCTGAGCCAGAAGAACCCAGCTAAGCTGCCCCTGCAGTCTGACTCACAGAATCTGAAATAATGAATGTTTGGTTTTAGTTTTCTTTTTACCGTCCTACTGTGGCATGTGGAAGTACCTGGGCTCGGGGTTGAATCTGAGCTGCAGCTGCCGGCCTATGCTACAGCTGCCGCAATACTGGACCTGAGCCACATCTGCGACCTATGCCGTAACTTGTGACAATGCCAGATCCTTAACCCACTGAGCAAGGCCAGGGATCGAACCCACAATAATGGACACTATGTCAGATTCTTAACTGCTGAGACACAAAGGGAACTCTGAGTGTTTGTTGTTTAAAGCTAGAAGTTGACAAACTACAGGTGGGCAGGCTGCCTGTTTTTGTAAATAAAGTTTTATTGGAACATAAGAATGCCTGTTGTTTATGGCTGTTTTCAAGCTCTAAGAGTTGAGTAGTTGCAGTAGATACCATATGGCCCACAAGTCTGAAACATTTACTATCAAGCCTTTTAAGAAAACATTTTACTATCAAGCCTTTGCTGATCCTTGTTTTTTTTTTTTTTTTTTTTTCCTTTTTAGGGCTGAACCTGTAGCATATGGAAACTCCCAGGTGGACTAGGGGTCCACTGGCCTATGCCACAGCCACAGCAACACCAGATCCAAGCTGCATTTGCAACCCATGCCACAGCTGGCAGCAACGCCAGATCCTTAGCCCACTGAGTGAGGCCAGGGATCGAACCCATATCCTCATGCATACTAGTAGGGTTCTTAACCCACTGAGCCACAGTGGGAACTCCTGATCCTTGTTTTAAGCTGCTATGTTTTGGAATAATTATTACACAGCAATAGGTAACTAATACAGTGACTTTCAGATCCAGAACAATGGACCTAGCTGGACTTGTATGTTGTGGAGTGGGACCTCTGATTTCAGTTTAGCTCAATTTAACAGGTGTTAACTGAGCAGCTATTGTGTGCTAGACCCAATCTCAATCATAGTCCAGAATTTATTTATTCCTTTATCCACTCTCCACTCAGGCACCTCCTAAGCTGATGGTATTCTGCAGATGTGCCAAGAATCTATGGATTTAAATTGCCTTTTAAAGATTGGAATTAGCAGGGCACTCTTTGGAACACAATGGAGAAATCTGTAATCATGAGGCCATGAGCCGAGAGCAGGCAGATTTCTGTTGGCTGTTAAAATATGCAGAGGCTCCTGTCACCTTACTCTCAGCCTGCCAGGACTCTTCTGCTGCCCCACTGTCCCCTTCTCTCTGGCCCTAGGATCCAGCAACCAAATGGCATAAGATAGGCATAGCGGGCCTCACTCTGCCCCACGCAAGCCTCTGGGGTCTGCTTTGACTGGTCGGCTTCCACGTCATGCCAGTGATTGAGTATTTATATGTTACCCCAAGAGGAACCCTGACTGCCAGCCACTGCTCCACTTTAGCCTTGGAGCGCGGAGGAAAGCCCATCACCACTGCTCTCCAGGGCCGGACTTCGGCAACGTTGTCCAGATGACGGAATTCAGGGCTGCGCATTGAATGTTTGCCCCTTTCTGGGGAGGACAAGGGAGAGGATGCAAAGGAGAATAAGACATGGGAGGGTCTGTAGCCAGACTTCCTGTGCTGCAATCAAACTCCATTTCTGACCTTGGGCAAGTGACTCAGTTCTCCACGCCCCAGTCTCCTCATCTGTGACAGTAACATTTCCCACCTCATGGCATTTTACTGAGGAGAAAGTCACTAATATAATATAATATAATATAATATAATAAATTTATAGTGTATATAATATAATATACTTATAGTATATATATTTATAGTATGTATATTTATAGTATATAATATATAGTATAATGTATATATTATAAATAAAAAGAATATATAATATAGTTATAGTATATATAATATACTTATGGTATGTATAGTATACTTATATATATTTATAGTATATATCTAATTATATGACATATACTATATAATATATAATGTGATATATTCCTATTTATATATATTATTCATAATATAATTACATATTTATATACCTTATTTAATTATATGCAACAATATAAGGATAGCACTAACACAAGCGCTAAGAATAATGCCTGTACCTAGTAAGCACTCAGCAAATGTTAGAAAAAAAGTCCAGGGGCCAGAAGAAGTAACTCGGAGGTCAGGACAATGGCAAGATATACATTCAGTCAGTGTGTACTGAGCTCTGAGGAGGTTCTCCATGCACGCAGACAGGGCTGGTTTCACGGGCTTGTGACCTGTGCCCCATGCCACACGCTTAGAGGCACTTGGCTTAATGTTCCGCTGATGCCATCTCGAACTTCTCCAGTCACTTTTGAACAAGGGGCCCTCATTTTCGTTTGGCACAGAGCCCTGAAGATTACCGACTGATCTTGCACAGAGGTGGGTAAGGCACAGGTCGGTTCCTCGGGAGCTTTGCAGGCTGCTAGGTGAGCTGATGGACCCACTACAGTCACAGCTCAGAGTTCTACATAGCCGGGGGAAGCGTTGGGCATCTGCATGCATGCCCAAGCATCTGGGGTGGCGGGAGGCGGTGGATACAGCGAAGAACACCTGCCCGATGCTGCAAATGAAAGTGCAGGGCAGGACAAGCCTGCCTGATTCCATCACGGCAACTCCGAGAGGAGCTCGGGCGGGGAAGCCGCGTCCCATGATGCATCTGTTCAGGGACTGTTGCTCGGATTTATTTTCTGAAAGAGGAATAAGGTCTTGAATTCTGAAATATTTTTGAAACCTTTGGAAAATCCCACTTTAATCACTGAGGACAGTTTGACATTTTTCCAGCTGTTTAGAAGCCGTAGACAAGTTAAGTTGCTCGGCAGGGCACAGGCTGGCACGCTGGGATGCGCGTGGGTTCTAACCTCCCGCCCCGTCCCTGGCTCCTCTTGGCTTTGAGGGAAAGGGAAGGGGGCAGGAAAAAAAAAAAAAAAAAAAAGGGAACGCAAAAGCCAGGCTCTTGCAGGGTTTGTGCCCACCTGTGCCATCTGCATTGGGGTTTACTCCTGAAAGTGAGGTCTTAATTAGGTAACTGTGTCTTTCCTCCTCCCAGATCCATGGCCTCACCTCCTTCTCACCAGCAAAGGATTCTGGGAGCGCGTGTCTTTCCCTCATTAAATCGACCTCTTGGTGGGGAGGATTGTTTTATTGCCTCATCAGGCACCAGTGATGGCTCTTCATTTTTTTTCACATGCTCTTCCACGGGCATTCTAATGTGGCTGGGGATTATAACCAGGTTCCATCTTTACCAGGCTTATTGGGTAAGAGCCTGTGCTCAAACCCCAGCCTTGCATTTTATGCGCTGAGGGATCTTGGGAAAGTTACTCTCCCTCTCTGTGCCCCAGAAATGCCAGGAGGAGAATTAAATGACTTACTGCATATAAAGTGCTTAGAACACATAATTAAGTGCTTAGGCCTCTCATTATGTAGTTAACATATTTTAAACATCTTTCCCATTTATTATTATGTATGGATATATTATTACCTCTATCGTTATATTTCTATCCTTAAAAAGTGACAAATGTATATAACAGTCACTATGTCCAGGTACAGTTTTAAGCCCTCTACAAGAATTACCTCCCTCAAAACCTCAAAATGATGTTTTAAGGTAGGGACTGTCGTTTCCCTGCATTGTACAATTAAAGGAAACTGGGGCACAGAGAGGTTGAATCACTTATCTGAGGTCACACAGGTAGTAAAGGGCAGAACCAAGAGTCACACTGAAGCCTCTGGCTTCAGCCACCAAATCTTACGGGATCTGCTTATACGTATAATTCATGCTTTGCTGAACATAGGATGTTTCCTTTTTCAATAACATTTTCAACTTCTTATGGAAGAAATATATATATATATATATAAAGCATGTATCATAAATATACAATGTGTTTATTTTGAACAAGTGAAAACATCCACATAACCAGCATCCACATCAGGAAAAGGAAGAGGATGTTCCCTCAGGAGTCCCCTGTGTCTTCTGGTCACCACTCTCTACCCCCCCGCCCCGAGAGTACCCACTGATCCAATTTCAAATAGCAGAGATTAGTTTTGCCTAGTTTTATACTTTATGAAAATGGGGAGGAGTGCCCGTCGTAGCACAGCGGTTAACGAATCCAACTAGGAACCATGAGGTTGTGGGTTCGATCCCTGGCCTTGCTCAGTGGGTTAACGATCTGTCGTTTCTGTGAGTTGTGGTGTAGGTCACAGACGCAGGTCAGATCTGGCATTGCTGTGGCTGTGGCGTAGGTCAGAAGCTGTAGTTCCCATTCGACCCCTAGCCTGGGAATCTCCATATGCTGCAGGTGCAAAAAAAAAAAAAAGAAAACAGGATCACACATAGTATGTTTTTTGTTTCTTAGTCTCTTATGCTCAATACCATGCTTGTAAGATTCATCCATACCCTTTGCTTGTGGTTGTAGATTCTTTATTCTCATTACTGCATAGGATCCCATCCATAGTTTATATGTCTACTCTACTGTTGCTTGGTAGTTTTCATGAAGAGTGCTGCTTGGACACGCGTTTTTTGGTGGCCGTATACATGCAGTCCTGTTTCGTATCTACCTAGGACTGGAACATAGAATAGGCATATACTGAGCGTCAGTAGTTACTGCTAAACAATCTGCCAAAATTTTTCGGGAACTGTAGAGTGGTGTTGGGGAATGGGATTGGGGGCTGGGTATTTCGTAGGTGATTTCCCTTTCTGACCATTGAGTGGAAATAAAACATGACATTTGGACCTTGTGGTAGGCAGTCATCAAGGCACGCCAGGGGCTTATTTATGGGGCTTGGTTAAACATCCCACCTTTCTTTAATTTCTGCAGGATATCCTCTTCCTGTAAAGTCGGCCAAAAGGGCAAACCATGCAGGTTTTGTGATGCGGCTGTGAGAGCTGAAAGGCCAAGCAGCCATGGGGCTGATGCTGACACTGCCCACTTGTCCCCAGACATTGACGGAGTGCTTCCTCTGTGGCCCACCCTGTGATGGACACCAGGGACGCCTGGCACACAAGGTCGGTGGGATCCCTGCCCTCTCTGAGCCTACATTCTTTGGAGGGGGGGGACCATATATAAACACAAATGTGAACAAATTGAAACAAGTATTTTCAAAGCGTAAGAAAATGAAAAACGAAATAGAAGAAAACAAGGAGATGGGAGGCAATTAATTGGGAAGGGGGAGCATTGGGATAGCTCAGGGAGAGGGCGCCAGTCACTGGGTTAGAAATATATGTTGAGGGAGTTCCCGCTGTGGCGCAGAGGGTTAAGAATCCCACTGCAGTAGTTCTGGTCACTGCGGAGGCATGGGTTCGATCCCCAGCCTGACACAGAGAGTTAAAAGGATCTGAACTTGCAGCATTGGTCAAATCTGCAGCTTGATTCAATCCCTGGCCTGGGGACTTGCATATGTCACAGGGGCGACCATTAAAATAGAAAGAAAGGAAGAAAGAAAGAAGGAAGGAAGAAAAGAAAGAATGAAAGAAAGAGAAAGAAAGAGAGAAAGGGAAAGGGAAAGAAATGAAAGGAGAGAGAAAGAAAGGAAAGGAGAGAGAGAGAGAGAGAGAAAGAAAGAAAGAAAGAAAGTAAGGGAAAGAGAAAGATCTGTTGAGTGGGGCTGGCCTGGTGGCAGCAGATCTCTGTACTTGCTGTGATGTTCCACTGTTGCTGTCCTAAAGTCCTAGTAATTCTTTTATTTCTTTTTCTTTTTAGGGCCACACCTGGGGCACATGGAAGTTCCTGATCTAGGGGTCGAATCAAAACTGCAGTTGCCAACCTAGGCCACAGCCACAGCCACGGTAACGCAGGATCCAAGCCACACCTGTGACCTATTCGGCCGCTTGTGGCAACACAGGATCCTTTAATGCACTGAGTGAGGCCAGGGATCGAACCGCATCCTCATGGATACTGGTCAGATTCTTAACCTGCTGAGCCATGACAGGAACTCCTAAAAGTCCTAATAATTAATCTTGAACAAGGAGCCCACATTTTCATTTTGCCCTGGTTCCTGCGGATCCTGTCGTTGATTCCACCAGGTTGTTGAGGTCACCCTCTCTTCTGAGCTGGGGGACAAAGAGCCTTCAGGTTGGAAAACAGCTTGATGGCTAGGCCTGGAGGATGGTCTCAGTTTCTCCTCACCCCGCCCCCACCCCATCCCCCCAACTCCCTGGCCCGCCGACCTCCTCTCATTTCTCTGCGTGTTATAAGTTCTGAACCTGGCTCCGAGGCTTCCGTGAGAGCAAATCAGGATCCAAATGGAGCCGGTTGCTTTTGATGTGGGTTTTCCAAGGCTTAGCGATCCTGCAGTTCCCATCCCTGGAGGGCCCTGGGTGATTAATGAGAACGGGGCTGTCTCCATTGTGCAAGCCGGGAGGAAGGAAGGAAGAGCACTTTAAAAGGAGAGGGTGTCCAAGTGCTGGGCCCTTGGACTTCAAGGCCCCTGGGGAGGGAAGTCGAGCCCCTCAGCAAAGGGCTTGCCCAGGGAGCTCTGGGGAGCCGGATGGGCTGGTGCCCTGGGTCGGGTCCTTGGGCTATGACCCTGGGTTGACTCTGTGCTTTGATGATCCAGCCACTCCTTCAAGTCCAGCTGAGGCCCAGAGAGCTGCTGCTGAGGACCTGAGACTCTGGCAGAATCCAAATCGTGGCCTGGTGTACCAGAAGCTTCCCAGCATCCTAGGAAACCCTATGTCCCAGTCACACCACCAGCGAGGGCCCAGGGCAGCTGCACGGGCCCCTCTGATTCAGGGAGGAGACCACTGCTATTGTCATGAGCCCCTCCAACATTGCCAAGAGTGAAGAAATGCCAAGGTAAGGTTCAAGAGGACTGTGGTTCATTGTAGATATTTGCCACCGACAAGCGAATGTATTTAAGAAATGCAGAGGGTTCCTCTTGTGACTTAGCGAGTGGGTTAAGAACCCAATATAGTCTCCGTGAGGGTGTGGGTTTGAAACCAGCTTCACTCAGTGGGTTAAGGATCCGGCGTTTTGGCAAGCTTCGGCCTAGGTTGCAGATGTGGCTTGGATCTGGTGTTGCTGTGGCTGTGGTGTGGACTGCAGCTGCAGCTCCGATCCTACCCCTCGCCTGGGAACTTCCATATGCTGTAGGTGTGGCCATGAAAAAAAAAAAAATGCACACAGAATATCATACAATGTCATTATGTTAGGGTTTTTATATCCCCACTCATATTTATATGTATAATTGGTTAGCAAACTGATGAAGGACAGGAGCATTTGGAATAAACAGCCCAGCTTTCTCACCCCTCTGTGGGGTGACTCTCAAGTAGGGGGTCTACATGATTCCTCCAAGGGCACCGGGGGCTGAGTCCCGGGGGCAGCCTGCTCCTGACACAGCCTCTCTGGGCTGTCTTTGATTTCCCTCCGCCTCGTGATGCTTTCTGGTATCGGCAACCCCCTCCTTCCCCAGTGGTCTCTCGGGAGCCCAGTCCTTTTCTCAGGCTCTCCTTTTGGGAACCTAAGTTAAGACTCTGCCTTGGCAACTCGGTCTACCACGCCAGCCCCAGAACTCCTAGGCCACCCTCCGGGTTCTTCATTCACCATCCTAAACACATTCTTAAGTATTGAACGTTGCTCTGTGACCTTAGGCAAACCACCCTACCTGACAGGGGCCCAGGTTTTTCATCTATTAAGTGAAATAGCATTAGGCTAAAAACACCCACGTCTCTGTTTTTCCAATATGGCGGTGGACCATTTATGGTATTAAATGCGCTAATACCTGGGGAAGGAATAAGGGTGCAGGGAGTGGTGGGTTGATTTCTGCTCTAGCGGGGACTTGCTGCTAATACTGCCCAAGCTCTTTTTCCACTTCTGGTATCAGCATCACCTCTTTCTTGAGGAACAATCTTTCTCAACCTCAGGCCTTGTTTAGGGATGGTACAGATCATGCCCAGCTCCAGGGGTGACAGTGTGATCCAGACCTTGCTAATAAGTATATTTATCGCTGGAGTTCCCTTCGTGGCTCAGTGGTTAACGAATCCGACTAGGAACCATGAGGTTGCGGGTTTGATCCCTGGCCTTGCTCAGTGGGTTAAGGATCCAGCGTTGCTGTGAGCTGTGGTGTAGGTCACAGATGCGGTTCGGATCCCACGTTGTTGTAGCTGTGGCGAAGGCCGGCAGCTACAGCTCTTGTTAGACCCCTAGCCTGGGAACCTCCATATGCTGCGGGTGCGGCTCTACATAAAAAAAAAAAAAAAAGGCAAAAAGTATATTTATCGCCACAAGGCCCAGTGATGGCTTTAAGATTGAGCACAACACACATTTAGTCCCATGCTACTAAATTCTGTTGCTGTTGTTTTCTACCCTGAACCTCTTGAGAAAAAGAGATTGTCTTTTCTGTGAGGGGAATCTGCACTTGTGGGAGATAGGCTTGGAGATGAAGGTAGTCATCTTGCCACCAAAAAGTAAAGACTTAGATGATGAAGGACATGCAGGAGGGTTGGAAGGGGAGAGGGAGAGAATAAGCCTGATGACATTATTGTGCACTGCTAGGTGTCCTGGATCCAGCCATGCCTGAAATCCATAGAGTTTCCTTATTTGGTTACGTCAGTTTGAGTTGAATTTCTGTTTCTTATAACTAAGACACCCAACCAATAGATCTATTAACTGGTAGGTGTCATTTTTAGTTCTACTTCTTCAGTCAGATTGTAAGTTTGTGTTCATAACAACAGTTCTTCTTGCTTCCTTTGGATTTCCTGTGGGGCCTCTTGTAGCTACGAAAATGTCCCCTCCCCACGTGCCCCAAAGTGCTAAAAGTAGAGTCTCAAAGAAAATATCTGTACACCTTGCTCAAAACAGCATTACTCCCATTGGCAAGAGGTACAAACAACTCACACGTCCGTTGATGGATGAATGTAGAGACATACAATGGAATATGATTCAGCCTTAAGAAGGAAGTTCTGACATAGAGTACAACATAGAGGAACTTTCAAGACATGATGCTGAGTGAGATAAGCCAGCCACAAAGATAACTACTGCATGATTCCCCTTATATGAGGTAATTATAGTCAAAATCATAGAGACGGAAAGCAAAGTGCTGGTTGCCAGGGACTGCCAGAGGAGAACAGTGAGTTAGTGTTCAATGGCTACAGATTTTCATTTTTCCAAGATGAAAGAGTTCTGTGGCTGGATGGTGAGGATGTTTGCGTGACAATGTGAATGTACTTAATGCCATTGAACTATTGACTTAAAAATGGTTGTGATGGTAAGTTTTTTGTTCTGTGTGTTTTACCACCAAAATAATCCACAAATTGTCGCTAATCTGCGGGCTGTGGTTGCCCCAGTCAGTGACTCCATCTCTCTCTCTTTTTTTTTTTTTGCTTTTCTTTTCATGGCTGCACCCACAGTTTATGCAAGTTCCCAGGCTAGGGGTCGAATGAGAGCTGCAGCTCCCGGCCTATGCCACAGCCACAGCCACGTGGGAACTGAGCCTCATCTGCGACCTATGCCGCTGCTCGTGGCAACGCCAGATCCTTAACCCACTCTTCGAGGCCAGGGATTGAACTTGCATCCTCAGGACACTATGTTGGGTCCTTAACCCACTGAGCCACAGTGAGAACTCCTCCTCCTCTCTTATACTCTGAATTTGTGGTGTGGTAACGTTGGTGGTGACCAAGAACAGTGAGTCCTAGGCCTCCTGCTGGGAGTGGCTGCGTGTAGCCAAGACCTCTTCTTACTCCAACCTGAAGAAGAAGGTCCAGGGTTACAAGAGGTTGATGGAGCCGGTGGCTCAGGCAGCCGGGTCTTTACAATTGATTAACTTTGACATCCAGGGGAAGAAGTCTTATTTTATTGCTGTCTGTGTGTCACTGGGGAAAAGGAGAAATCGTGTGTTTTTGCTGCTGCCCCATTGGTTTGCTGAGTGTCCCTCGATGTAGAGACCTGACCATCTCCTCCTTTGTCACAAAGCTCCCAGCCATGTCCTGGCCACATTCTTCTTCGGGTCCCCATGGTGTGCGGATCCTTTGTCTCAGATATAGCACACTGCAATGACCTGCGAGTAGAATTTTTTTTTTCTTTTTTCATCTAAATTGCTAAGGACGCCTGGGGTTCTGTTAACTCAAGTTTTGCGATCTTCTCCTGGGTTGGGAGGTAGGAAGACCAGGCCCTGGCAGAAATTGCACCCTCCGGTGCAGGCTTGATTGGAATTCTGAGAAAGTGAAGGCAGTCTGGAACTTGGAAAGAGAGGGAGGCAGTGGGCTAACGGGCAAATTGAGATTTTTTTTCCACCTCTCTCTGTGTCTCTCTTTTGGCTTAATTTCTCTCCCTGTCTTTCTGGGGTTCCTTGTCCCATTTCTCTCTGCCAAGCTCTTTCTATTTTCTACTTAAAAACCCAGTTCCAACCTATAGCCCTTTGGGAACTGATTATGTCTGATTAAAATCTTGTCTTTGCCTTGACTACCCCCAAAGCAGGTTGTGAGGCAAAGGCTGGCGTGCAGGTCATTTATTTGGGAAAATCTCAGGGCACAGGAGGCCAGGACAGATCAGCAGTGAAGAGAGGAGGGTAGGAAAGCCAAGCCAGGAACATATCATGGCCCGTGTCTCAGCACTGTCTCTCAGAGGGTCCCAGGAGAGGTCAAGTCCCAGTGGCCCAGAAGCAAGCCACCCACTGTCTACTTTTTGTGGGCTTTCCTCCCTCTCTGCTCACTTCCCACTCCTTCATTATGGCGTTCCTGGCATCATAGCATCTACTCAGCATCCTTAAAAAATTTATTTATTTATTCATTTGTTCTTTTTACGACTGCATCTGAAAAAAGTGTAAATACTTTCTTTCTTTCTCTCTCTCTTTCTTTCTTTCGGCATATGGAGATTCCCAGACTAGGGGTCTAATTGGAGCTACAGCTGCCGGCCTATACCACCATGTCACAGCAATGGCAGATCTGAGCCGCGTCTGCGACCTACACCACAGCTCACGGCAACACTGGATCCTTAACTCACTGAGCAAGGCCAGGGATTGAACCCGCAACTTTGTGGTTCCTAGTCGGATTCGTTAACCTCTGCACCACGACAGGAACTCCTACTCTTAAATGCCATTCTGATTAGAGAAGTGATTCTTGCCTATTGTAAACAATGATGACATCACACACACACACACACAAAAACGATAGTTCTTTTAAATATCAGACTCTTGCCCCTTCAGCTGGAACGCTCCTTAACTATTTGGGGAAAAGTTTTCTATACCCTTCTCCATGCTTTAACAAAGATAACAATTTTTATCATAAAAAATCGAATCATGGTAATGTTCTGTAACTTTTCCCATTTAACGTATGTTTTCCCGAGGCTGTCCTTATAACTCTGTCCCATTCTTTTGAGTAACTGCTTCTTGTATCAATAAGAGAAATGATAATACTTTATATAGCTGAGGACCTGTGGAGGAACTCTTGGGTTATATCTAGCATTTTGATACCATACACCATGAGCGGTAAGTCTGTTTGCAAACGGTATTTGCACCCTGGTGCTGGCATTCTTGTGTGGTAGGCTCTTAGCAATGGACTTGCTGGCTCAAAGAGAATCTCTATTTATAAACTAGTAGATATTGCCCAGTTGTGCTCCAAAATAATCATACTGATTTATGCTCTTGAGACTCTCTTTCACTGGCTAGGATGTTGGTGTTATCTTAGGGCTGTCATGAGCCCGAGAGAGGGCTAAGCAGGAAGACAGCTTTGCCACCCCAAATCCGTTTCCACTACTCTTTCCTTATTCTCAAGTTCACGGGCTCCCAGCCTCTTGAAGCTGCCTTAGGGGCTCATTCTCTTTCCTTTTCAGAGGAACCCTGGTGAGGGAGGAACGGAGCATTTCAATGTCTGGAAGGCACAGGAGTGCTAGAAATATTTTCGTATTCCTGGTCTGTGTATTACTGGCCAAGACGGAGAGGAAACAGGGTCCAGAAACAAATAGACCTGGATTCAAATCCCAGCTCTGTCCCACCCAGAATGCATAAGTTTGGGTAAGTCACTTACCTCTCTAGATTGGCTCTTCTCGCCTGAGAAATGGAGACCAGAATATTTGCTTTGTGCAGACGTGATATTCATGTGGTTAATGCTTAACCTAACTGCTATAATAGGAAGCCTTAATCTCAGTGGCTTAACACATGGAAGATGATTTCTCACTCAGGTGGTGTCCTAAGAGGGTGTTTCTGATTGGGGGGGTAGCTCTTCTGCAAGCAATGGGGCAGTTTTCCCATGCTGGGTTCTTCAACATGTGGCTCCAAGATTCCCATACTTGTGTGTATCAACTGGACACGAAGTGAGCATGGAAGCTCGCCCATGGGTGGGTTTATACCCATGTGTCCTGCCCACATTCCTTTGGCTAGAACTCAACCAAATGGCTTCTCAGCCATGAAACTGCACCTTTCAAGGTTCCTAATGGGGAGACCATAGGTGGCCCCAGCTGTGGTCCTTCTGGATTTTCCATCACAGTCTGGGGCAGGGAGGACGTGCTTCTCCTGGGATGCTCCCAGCCAAAGGCTAATCATGGCAAGACCAGGGATTCCTCCAGTGGGCAACTCTTGCTGGAAGAGAGGACCTCCTGTTGGCCTGCTAGAGATTTTCTTGGGGGTGTGATGCAGTCTGAGGCTTTCCCTCCTCAATCTTCCTTTCTCCTAAATTTATTCCCACAAGAGTCAGACCCTCCTGTGGCCTGAAAGCACCTCCTCCCGCAATAAAACCTTTGCGTGTCTAATCCCATCATGATGTCTGCTTCTCAGCCAGTCTGAACCAATGCTACACCTACACCTAACTGCGACGGATTCTCGGAAATGTAGTTTATCTGTGTGTCCAGGAGGAAAAAGAAGTGGATCTGGTGAACGGCGAGCCAGTCTCTGGCCCAGACACTGAGAATTAAGATACTCTGTAGGAGTTCCCTTCGTGGCTCAGTGGTTAACGAATCCGACTAAGAACCATGAGGTTGTGGGTTCAATCCCTGGCCTTGCTCGGTGGGTTAAGGATCCGGCGTTGCCGTGAGCTGTGGTGAAGGTTGCAGACGCGTCTCGGATCTCGCGTTGCTGTGGCTGTGGCGAAGGCCGGCAGCTACAGCTCCTGTTAGACCCCTAGCCTGGGAATCTCCATATGCCGCGGGTGCGGCCCCAGATAAGGCAAAAAGACAAAAAAAAAATTAAAAAAAAAAAGATACTCTGTAAAGTGGTCAGCTCTGTACCCGACACAGAGCAAGACTTACCTGGCTGTTCTTGTCACTGTTGCCATTTGTACCTGGGTTATGATGTCCCTGCAAACACATGGTGCATCTCTTTCTCATCATCACACGGGGTGCGGGGGTAGGGTGTTGGGAGCTGGGGGGGGTGCTTGGCCCAGCAGGTGCGTCACACTCCCCTAGGTTTCTTCCAAATCAGAGTAGATAGTGTCACAAACACATGTCCTGAGATGGGGGTGTTAGCGGGACAGAAGCCACCTCCGGGAACATCGTCTTGCCAGCAGCCCCAGTTCACCCATCACTTGGCTCACCCCTCAGATGAGAGCTGGGTACCACGGTGTGACATGACCAGCTTAGGCTGCGCTGGCCTCTGGGAATGGCCCAGGCATCCTAGAAGGAGCATCTTCGCCCACCCCCAGCCGTCTCCCTCCACGCCTGCTTCCAGGGCCGCCACTGCTCTAAGAGTTCCATAAATGCTGATAATTGCCGCATTAAACTTCAGTTTATTATTTTCGCTGGGTGCAGGTATGTGGATGATATGAGGCCTCGCTGCATTTACATACAAATTGAAGATTTTTATTAATCAGTCCAGTACCAGGGATCCAACGGTAACAGTCCATCAGGCCCTTAAATACATTTGGTGACATTTTTACCATGCATTAGCATGATAGGGCAAGGCGAATATAATGTACCAATGATTGCTTTTCCATCGAAAGCACAAACGGTTTCATTTTTCCTGTCATCTCAAATAAGTGTTAAAGAGGGTTTGGAGGCTGTTGTGTCCGCGCCGTATGCTCGGGACTTACAAACACTGATGAGGGCATTAAATAACCATTAGCGTCTCGGCCTGGACCACAGTACCGTCCCTCCTCTTCAGAATTTATTCTTTGATTTAAAGTGAAGGCAATCTGTGGTTGCTTTCATAAAGTCCTGCGGCCCCTCCATTCTCCCTCCAACAAAATGCATTACAACAGTAATTTTATGACTGTTAAAATAACTGTCGTTAACAAGCACTTAATTAAAATGTACAATAAATAGCCGACTGCAGCCTTATCTGCTCTCCGGAGCGGCCCCGGCCCGAGACTGCAATGCCCAAGCCTGCTGTTGCCCAGCTTGTTTGCAGATTAATTGCTTTTCGAGCTGGCAGGAGCTGCCTTTTCGGCAGCCAGATCGTAAATGACCAGATAGGGACTTTATCAATCAGGCAAGTGCGTCTGTGACTGCTGGTGGACAGACAGGAAGACTGGGGGCCGGCAGAGGGCAAGCCTTGGCTTGGGTGGGTGGCCTTAGTGACGAGGGGTGGAGTGGGCAGAATCTGGGTGATGGTGGAAACCCGGGTGAGGGGTTCCCCAGCAGACCGGTCCACTCCAGCACTCATTTGGATAGCTCTGGCATAAGAGCAGTCATGACAACAATAGTAATAGCCACTACTTTCTATGTCCCGATACCTTATTTATTATTTTTTCTGTTTTAGAGCTGCACCTGCGGCATATGGAAGTTTCCAGGCCAAGGGTCGAATCAGAGCTGCAGCTACCAGCCTATGCCACAGCCACAGCCACAGCCACAGCAGCACGGGATCTGAGCCACATCTGCGATCTACACCACAGCTCACGGCAACTCCAGATCCTTAACCCACTGAGCGAGGCCGGGGAAGGAACCTTCACCCTGTGGATACTAGTTGGGTTTTTCACCTGCTGAGACACAACAGGAACTCCCCTGATGCTTTCTTTTTACCACTGATGTAATTTTCACAAGAATTCTCTGTAATGGTTATTACTGGGATTCTAATTGACAGATGAGGAAGCTGAGGCTCAGAGAGGTTAAGTGACTTAACCAGTGTCACACAGCTCATAAATGGCTCAGCTGGAATTCAGACCCAGGCAGGACTGCTTCATGGGATGGGTTCTTAATGATTGCTGGGTTGCTGTCTCTCAGTAGATGTGAATTCACTGCTTGCCTGTGTCAAGTGCCTGGAACTGTGCTAATTTTTTACAGGTGTTACTTCCTGTGGGTGTTCCTCCTTTTAATAAACATTTCTTTATGAAGTGGCTAGTATATGTCAGGCCTCTGCTGGATGGGAGAGGTCCGTCCAGTGGTGTGGCTGGGGGATCTAGTCTCTGCCTGTAGCACACAGGCCATGGGGAAGGCAGCTGTCAAGCAGAGAGTGGGACCACAGTTCAGGGTTCCCTACAAAAGGGTGTGTGTGTGTGTGTGTGTGTGTGTGTGTGGTCAAGGAAAGATTCCAGGGCAAGTGACTTTTAAGCTGAGGCTAAAGCGGAGCAGGGACCAGACAGCTGAGGGGCAGGGGAATAAGCGTTTCAGGCAGGAGGGACGGGGTTCGTGAAGGCATGGAGGGGACAGCGTGGTGTGTCTGAATAGCTGAGGGAATTCCGTGTGGCTGGGCTTTGGAGTGTCCGGTAGAAGCAGAGGGATGAGGCTCAGGTCTGCAGGTGCTGGCGAAGGAGGGCCTCTCAACCCGGGGATGTAGGCAAGGTGCTGATTTCTGCTTTAGAAGGGCCATCCCTGGAGGAGGTACCTGTCATCCACTTAGTAAGTAGGCATCGTGATTCCCTTTCTACAGCTAAGGAAACAGAGGCATATGGAGGGGAGGCTAAGGACTTGCTCGCCTTACTGGGTCGAGGAGTCTGGGGCAGATCATGCTGAGAAGGAGGCCAGCTTCCCATGCAGATGCCTGTGGCTGGCCCACGTCTGCTCGACTGTCGCAGCCTAGGCTGGTGGTTACTCTTTTTTTCTTTTTTTGCTTTTGTTTTTTAGGGCCGCACCCGCGGCATATGGAAATTCCCAGGCTAGGGGTCAAATCAGAGCTACAGCTGCCGGCCTACGCCACAGCCACAGCAATGTGGGATCCAAGCCGCGTCTGTGACCTACGCTACAGCTCATGGCAATGCCAGATCCTTAACCCACTGAGCAGGGCCAGGGATCAAACCTGTGTCCCCATGGATACTAGTCGGAGTCGTTATTGCTGAGGCACAATGGGAACTCCCTTGCTCTCAGTTTTGAAACTGGTATCTTAGAACCACTGAAACTACTAAGTCATGAATGTAGCTATCTTAAAAATGGGAGTTTTTCATTTTTCAGCCCGTAGCCTGGGAACCTCCATATGCTGAGGGTGCAAGCCCTAAAAAGACAAAATTAAAAAACAATTATCTTAAAAATGTAGAGTACCTTCCTTTGGAAATCCGTTTTGCTAGGCTTCCTCCCAGATCCTCTGGCAGAAAGGTAAGGATGGGTAGGTCTGTGAAAAACGGGTAGAAACGCTTTCGGCTGCAAATGGCAGGATAAAGTATAAGACCCAGCCAATAGGCTGAAGCAATGCAACCGTTCGATCGTATTCCATAACGAGAGGTCTGGAGAAGGGCAGATCCAGTTTGGGCAAGGAGTCCGACCATATCATGGAGGACCCAGGCTCTTTTTCTATTCCCTTCTGCTGCTCTCAGCCTGCTGGCCTTTCGCTCCCAGACTCCGGTCGCCAAATGGCCACCAGCTTAAAGGTGGGAAGGGGAAGGGCTGAGCAGGAAGAGTTTTCCAGAAAGCTGGCCACCTATGTCCCCTGCTATATCATTGGTCAGATCTGTGTCCCATGATCCCCTCCAGTTGCAAAGCATGCTGGGAGCACAGCTCTCTAGCACCCAGTCTGCCATGATTGGAGGAGTGAAGGGCCCAGGGTCACCTGAACAAAATCAGATCGCTCAGCCAGCGAGAGAGGGCAGGATGCCTGGTGAGAGGAAGACATCCACCGGTGTTGGCCCTGGTATCTGGTGATTACTGTGTCTTAGGAGTTCGGCTAAGGGCTTTGTAGGAATTTCCTGAATCCTCACACCTCTGCCAGAGGACTGGGGAGACCAGGGCTGAGAAGGGCCCAGGGACAGGGGATTCTGGTTGGACTCAGGTCTGTTTGACTCACGGTCCCTGCAGGGCCCCCACATAAGAGGCTCCCCTCACTCCCTAGATACCAGCAGACAGATGGTCCCAGACTGCATCTGTAACAGGCACACCAGGCCTTTGGATTCGAGCCTGACTTTGGGCAAAATACAGATCTTAGACTCATTTTTAAAAAGTCAATTTTTTTATTACAGTTGAGGAGAGCTCCCCTCCCAAAAAGTGAATCGAAGGCAATGGTAGGTTTTTAAAAATAAGAACATGATCAGGAACATGGTCATGAGCTCTTGGTTGAGCTGTTAGTGTGTGTGAAGTCTTGGAGGCCAGGGTGTGTAAGGCAGCCCATGCTGGGGAGGGCGTTGGTTATAAAGTGGCTGCAGGCAGCTGAAGGGTCAGGCCAGGTACCTGGCTGCATCCCTCAGCCTGCAAATGCATGAGATCCCTACTAATGGGCAAGCTCTATTCATATGGCTCCATCCCAGCCTTGCAAATAAATGGAGACTGGGCAAAGAACTGATCTGGAAGGCACTGCAAACACAGAAACTGCTGTCGGGGGTGCGGTGGGGGCGGGGTGGCAGGAAACAGTTCCAGTCATGGCATCTCGGAGGATATTGAACTGAGGTCTCTACCTGGCTGTTATTTAAACAAACACAAAAGATGGAGGCGATCAGTCCAGGGAGGATGCTGGAAAGAGTCAGCCAACAGGGGAGCTCAGCTGGGAGAGAGCTGTGTTTATGTCAAACCTATTTGCATCAGCCCCCGCTGGGCAGAAAGGCCCAAATGCAGAGCAAGCATGCACAGCCCTGAAGGAACAGGGCAGCCCCCCCGGGGTGTGCAGAGGGCATGTCTTTGGGCAGCCAGCCTCTCCTGGGTGCATTCATCAAAGGGCCAGCTTGGTGGCCCCATGGCCAGAAAGTGACAGCACTGATTATGCCTCAGGGAGAGCCTTTCTCAGGCATGCACCCTTCTGACTGATTTTGATGAGCTGGTTATGAATCCTCTTACTGAGTGAGGATTGTGTTTGCAGAGCCTCCCGGCAGCCACTCTGCTTTTGATCCCAGTCACCGTTCACATTCTCTGGCTTGGTTTCTCCTGAAACTTGCCCATGGAGATCAGTATGATGAGGTGGAAAGGACAGAGGCTTATCATCAGATCAGAAAGTCCTGGCGCAGCTATTTGCGTCGCTCTGGGTAAGTCACTATCTGGATGAGCTATAGTTTCCTTTTTGGGAAAACGGGAATCACTTTTCTCCGCATTGTTGGGAGCAGAAAGGGAAATCAGGTTCCTTTAAAGGGACGGTTCTCCTCCCTTTACTCGCCGATGAGTTAGATTCAGATTTTCTGGTGTGTTTGCTGGAAGGTGACTGATCTAGAAAAGAACAGGGACCAGTATTTGCCTCTTGTGGGATGAATACCAAGGGTTTAGGCCATGCTGGGTGACACTGGGACACAGAATTCCTTAGAGTGAACTGTGTTGCCTTTCAAATCCTCTTTCAATCGTAATCAAGTGAAAAAGAGACTCTCAGTCTGGTGTTAAGATCCCCTTACCACCTTTCCAACTTTTTTTCACCTCCCTTTAAACAAAAACAGATTATAGATGCAAAATAAAGTGGTTGCCAGGGGCTGGGCGAAGGAGGTGGGGGGTGGGGAGTTCTGTTGAAGGGACATGGGGTTTCAGTTTGGGAAGATGGGAGATGTTCTAGAGATGAAGGTTGGTGACAGGTGCACAAGAGCACACAATGCCACCGAATAAGCCGGACACATAAAAAGGGGTGAAAATGATAAATTCCACCTTGCGTACGTTTTGCCACAATAAAAACACCCCAAGACAAAAGCAAGGACAGAGCGGGCTTCAGACACAGGGGTGCCGGGAGGTAATAGCGTCTAAGCAGACTTGAAGAGCATTAGTTGAAAATGTCAGATCTACTCTTAAGGTTGCCTTTTCTGGAGGGGAGAGAATCCTGGCTTTCCATGTCCCAATATCCCCTCGAATTAACGTTTTCTCTTGGGATACACTAAACTCAGCCGTGAGAAAGAGTAAGTAGATAACAGGGCAGGGGCAGGGCAAAATCACGACTCTGGAATGGGAACGCCTGAAGCTGGGGCATCAGTGGCTGAGACCCAGTCTTTAGGTGCACACCTGCAGCCTGGAAGGCCTGGAGGCTTCTTGGCACCCCCTCTGCCCAGCTCCTGTTTCCTTGGATTCTTTGCTTTAGACCGCCTTCGCTTTCCACTGGCCCAGCCAGAAATTCTTTGTCATGACTGGTGAGATCGCTGAGTAAACTGTCCTGCCCCAGCCTGGGGCACAGGGGGCGACTGTCCTGAGGTCACCCCATGGCTGCTCTGGGCCTTGGGGGCAGATCCCAAACATCCTGGTAGCAAAATGACAGGCTTCTTGGGTGACACTTGGGCCATGTCTTCCAAGGTTCCGATTAAAATTAAGAACTCATTGGAACAGAGTTCTCAAATCTGGCTACACTTTAGAGTCAGCATCCAGGTTCCAACCCCAGGCCACTAAAGTCAGACTCTGCAGGGCAAAGCCTACGTATCCCAGTTTTTCAAAGCTTGCCAGGTGATTTTAGTGTGTGAGAGATTGCTAACCACAGATTAGAATCAAATGCCTAGAAATGCTTTGTACCCTCTGCCTGGAATGACCTTTTCATCCTCAGAACAAATTCCAAAATGTGGAAGTATTACCACCTCCAGGAAGGCCTCCGTGATCTTTCATGATGGTCACACTTAAAACACTGTCTTACACTTATCTGAATTTTGGACAAAACTTCTGCTACTAGCCGAGGAGGAATTTGAAGACAGGGACAATGCCTTATTTCCTGTTGAATCTTGTGGCCTGGCATATAAGTATGCAACATATGCTGGCTAAAGAGTAAATGGAATAATTACCATTGTGGCACAGTGGAAATGAATCTGACCAGCACCCGTGAGGATATGGGTTCGAACCCTGGCCTCGCTTAGTGGGTCAGGGATCCGGTGTTGCAGTGAGCTGTGGTGTAGGTTGCAGATGCTGCTCGGATCTGGCGTTGCTGTGGCTGTGATGTAGGCTGGCGGCTACAGCTCTGATTGGACCCCTAGCCTGGGAACCTACGTATGTCACGGGTGCGGCCCTAAAATGACAAAAGACAAAAAACAAACAAACAAAAAAAAAACCTCTGTATCTCCAAACTGTGGTATCAGCAGATCTCTGGGACTTGATTCAGCTTGGGAAGGCATATACTGAAATGCATTTGAGAAGCAGAATTAGTGGGCAGAGGAGACCAGATTTTGGTCAGACAGGGATTCAGCCCAGCAGAGGCTGGTGGCGGAATGGGAGAGGGGGATTTATCCTGGTTCTGCCAGATCAGCTCCACGTCTGAATAGGACGTTACTGCCGCTCTTCTCTGCGTCTCCCCAGAAAGTTACCACCTAAGCAATGGGGGTGTTTCTAGTTCAGCCTGGCCTAATGAAGGATCATGTTTTGCTGTTTTTCTCTGTTGTTAAGTTTTGTCTCTAATTTTAACATTTGGATCATGATCCGGTCAGATGGGAATGCCCTGTCTGCTCATCTGCAGAAAGAACATACTATTCCCACTTGAAATCTAAGTAACGAGACCCGGCAGTTTCCCAGAATTCCCTCCCCCCCTCCCCGTGACACATAAACCCCTAAAGGCTGCCAGAGTGGGAGAGACCTGAAATTTTCCCCTTTCTCACATGACTGGTCCTCTTATATACCAGTCAGGAGAGGCTAGGTTATAATGCAGTAACAAATAGCCCCTCATGTCACCTGTCACTGGCTTTGAGCAAAGGTTTATTACTCACTCATACTTCATGTCCAATGTGGGTTGGTGTGGAAACGGGGGGGGGGGAACGGACAGAGAGGGGACACTATTCCGTGTGGTTTGTCACTCAGGGATTCATGTTGAGGGAGGGGCTCAAATTATGCCCCTGGAATCTTTCAGGGTTCTTTGCGCCAGGAGAAGGGATGGCTGGAGAGCGAGCTTGCTCTCATCTCATTGGCCTTGATTAGTCCTCGAGGCAAGGAATTACAATCCTTCCTGTGTCCGGAAGTGGAAAAGAAGTGGGTCCTGGTGTCTGTGCCCCATGGAAGCCCCCAGACTTTTGGCCCTTTCTGTATGGCTCTCCTCAAACCCAGATGTTTTCTTCCTCCTTGGGGCTCCCTCCCCCTCCCAGCCTCTGGAGCTCCTCCGTGGAGCCCCTTTGGGGAAGCACTTGTCTTGAATTCTCTCCAGATGTGATGTGGTACAGTGGTTACGAGCACAGATTCTAGAGCCGGACTTCCTGGGTTTGGGTCTGGCTGCAAGGAAATGTTCTCACATTTCTGACCCTCAGTTTCTGTCTGTAAAATAGAGACAATGATGGAACCCACCTCCCAGGGTGAAAGTGCCCACATGGAATATGCTTTAGGAAGTTGCCTGGCACACAGTAAGCTCTTTATAAGCATTGTTTTAATTACGTTACTGGTGGCACTGGAGGCTTGTGATGAATCAGGCTGCAAGGTGCAGAGGAAAATAAGTCACCGGCCAGCTTGGCGCTTGGCTGGGGGTTTCAGCAAGGCATCACCGTTTCAGCTCTTCGGCTGCTGATCTTTGCAGTTCCTCAGGATCTGCCAGCTTCCTTGCACTTTATGGAATGAAAATCCATAACCATGACAAGGATGTTTCCTCACCCTCCTGTGCCTTCTGGAGTCAGGCCCAGGCGGGCCCTGGCCCAAGGGCAGAACGGAAAGGAGCTTTGTCTCCTCAAGAGTTTCCAGCTCCTGCGAAGATGTGTCTCCAGAGCCCTGACTCCTAGAGGCTGGAAGTCAGGGGCGGGCTCTGCACCCCTTCTTTGCTGCTGGCTGGGTGACTCCGGCCACGTCAAGCCTCAGTTTCCCGATTTGTAAAATAGGGGTTATAATATGTATCACGCAAGGTGGTTACAACATCTTTCATGAGGCTGCAATGATGTAATGTAAGCAACATGCTTAGGATCTGGCCCGGTTCAGAGTAAGTGTGCTCACTGTGGCTCCCATGGCTCTTATTACTGGGGACGAGTGTGTGGAACTGGGAAAGGAGGAGGCCAGAGAATTAATCTGGGGCTGGCTCATCCCTGTAATCATTTGGAGAGTTCAGATGACCCCAAGGACAAAGGGGCAGCGCTGGAGGATTTTAATCAAAGACATCTCTGAGTCTCCACTTTGGGAAGCTTTCTCAGGCTTCATTCTGGAGAGTGGATTCAGAGGAGTGGGATAGGGGCAGAAAACCATCTAGTAAACATCCTGGGTTAGAGTGATACCAGTAGAGGCTAGAGAAACATGGCTTTGTATGTATTTAGCAGACAGCAAACTCTAATGAGCAAATACTTATATCGCCTTAACTATGCACAGGCGCTGTTCTAAGCATTTTAAACGGTTTACTCATTCAGTCCTCACAGCTCTAGAAGATAGGTTCTTCTCTCATCAACAGCATTTTCCAATGTGGAAATTGAGGCACCAAGAGATTAAATAACTTGCCCAAGTTCACACGGCTAGATTACGATCGGGGATGGGATTTGGAACCAGGAGGCATGATTCTAATGCCATCTTAAAACTGGGCTTCAGAATTCCCACTGTGGCGCAATGGGATCAGCATCTTGGGAGTGCTGGGATGCAGGTTCAAGCCCCGGCCCGGCACAGTGGGTCAAGGATCTGTAATTGAGGCTTGGATGTGATCCCTGGCTGGGGAACTCCACATGCAGCGGGACAGCTAAAAAAGAAAGGAAGAAAGGAAGGAAGAAAAAGAAAGTAAGAAAGAATGAATGAATGAACTGGGCTTCGATGGGTGACTGATGAGATGTGGAGGAGTGCGTTTGTTATCTATGATCACAGAGATGCTGCATAACAACCACTCAGAACCCAGCAGCACAGACCAAGAAACATTTGCTCAGAGCATGGCGGGGTGCTTCCACTGCTCTGAGCTCACAGTGGGGGTAGGGGGGTGGCTCACTCCCTGGACTGTGTTTAACTGCAAGCCTGCAGGCGGCTTGGCTTGGATGGGTTCGCTCACAAGTCTCAGACGGCAGGTGGATTCGGTGCCACACTCCACCTTTCATCCTCCAAGAGGCTGGCCCGGGCATGTTCTCACCGAAGCGCACAGGTGCCCTGAGTAAACATGGAGAGAATGGACCACTGTCACAGAGCCACATGCTCTCGGCCAAAGCCAGTCCCAGGGCAGCCCTGATGGGAGGAGTGGGGACGCGAACTCTACCTCTGGATGGGCCAAGAGCACGGGAACGTGGAAAGTGAGGCATCTGGGCCATTTTGACCAGAGCAGCTACGTGAACATCACAAGTCGCTGAGAGGAGCGGTTGGTGGGAGACGAGGACGCTGAGGCTGGATGAGACCAGATGCCTTGCCCAAGGTTGCGCGGTTAGTATAATCAGGGTCCAGACTCCAGCTGATCAGAACTAAAAATCACCCTAGCGACCTGGTGGCTGTGACTGTGTGACTCTCGACATTGCTGTGGGTTATCGCTAGGAAATGACGCATCCTAACCATTCTGTGTTCAGAAGCCAGATTTTCCACCAGCTCTGTTCTGGGACACCTGGGTTTCCTTTCTATACCTGATTGTGGCTTGAGATGGACACCCCCCCCTGGCCCCCATGGCTGGGAAAGAGCAGCACCAAGGAGGGCGGGTCATGTAACAGTTTTATCTTTCTCTGTCTGACTCATTTCACTAAACACAATACTTTCTAGGTCCATCTTAAAGTATACAACTCTTAAATGTGAAACTCCATGAATTTTTACAAATATGTTCATGACTCAGTTCAATACTCTCATTCCTGGAAATAATCATTATCCGAATTTCTAACACCATAGTTTTTGGTTGCTTTTTTTTTTCTTTTTAGGGCCGCACTTGCCGCATATGGAGGTTCCCGGGCTAGGGGTTGAGTCGGAGCTGTAGCCAGTGGCCTAGGCCGCAGCCACAGCAATGCCAGATCTGAGCTGCGTCTGCGACCTACACCACAGCTCACGGCAACACCAGATCCTTAACCCACTGAACAAGGCCAGGGATCGAACCTGCGTCCTCATGGATACTAGTGAGATTCGTTAACTGCTGAGCCACAATGGAAACTCCTGATTTCTTACACCATAGATTAGTTTTGCCTTTTCCTAAACTTCATATAAACGCGATGCTAGACTATATACTCTTTTGTGTCTGGCATCTCTGGTTCAACACGACATCTTCAGATCCATCCACGTTACGGTACTGTCCATTGGTACATACTTGGGTCATAACCACTGTTAAGTTACTTCCAAGTAAAGCTGCTGTGAATCTTCTCATACATGCCTATTCACAGCTCTGTGAACTTATGTTTGTTGGGTGGATACCCTGGAGCCTAACTGCTGAGTCATAGGTTGGCTTGTGTTTACTTTAGTAGATTCGGCCAAACATTTCCAAAGTGGTTATTCGCAAGTTTTTGAATTGTTAAACTTTTTTTTTTTTAAGAGGAGGAATTAAATCCAGAAGAGATTTAATGCTGAATTGATTTCATTGAATTTTATTGAATTCAAATTTACTCTTTCTTATATATGTGTATATATATGTAGATATATATCACTATTTTGAATTAACTAAGTGACACTTTTGTACCTAAATGTGTTCCTACAAAAATATTCACTACTTATAATGGAAATAAATAAAAATAATCTAAATGTCTGTCAACAGAATGATTAATAAATCATAATATACTCATCTTATACTATTGTAAAATAATATGAAAAGTACTAGCTTGGTAAGATGTATAAATTTGTAGTAAGGTTATAAAGAGCATGTTGGAGAATATTATATAGAATGTGGGTCATGCATACATGTTTCTTATATGTCAGGAAATAGTTCATGGTATATGCTATTTTGAAAATTGTTTTAAAAACTATCTCTACCTATCTTTTATCTATCTATCTATCTATCTATCTATTATCTACCAATCATCTATTTATCTATCCATTGAAATTGAACAATGTATGAAAAGGCAATTCACAGAAGAGGAAACAGGGAAAGACAGTAAGCATATGAAAGACACTCCGTTTCATTAGTAACCATGGGAACGCAATGAAAACAACCATGAAATATAAGTTCATACCCAGTCGATTAGTAAAAATTTGAGTGTTGACAACACCATGCTGGCGGTGGAGAATGTGGAGCAACGCAAACTTTCATATACCAATGGATTTGCCAAACAGTTCTCTGAAGTGATTCTACGAATTAATATTTGGTGGTAGGAATATGGATTAATACAGCCATTTGGATGAGCCATTTCTGGATGTTCGGTAAAGAGGAATATACCATGATGCAGACACGCCCACTAGCTCTGTACTCTGGAGGGAGACACGCGTGTGCACAAGGAGATGGATACAAGAGTGTCCATTACAACATTGTTTGTGAAGTGAAAAATTAGAAGGACACCACTATTTCTCAACAGGAGAATGGTTAAAAAAATTGTGGTACCCTGACTCCAGCCAACATGATACTGGGTTAAAAAAAATGAAACGGTGTCACAATGTAACTACATGGAGAGTCTGCAAACAATGTAGAAGAGGAAAAAGCTGCAGAAGGATGCATATATTATGATACTATTTCTATAATGAGTAAGCATTGAATAAAACAGTCTTATATATTGTTTTAAGACTATACGTGCATGTAGTGGAAGTATAACAGGAGTATAGAAATAATAATAATTTCCAGACAGAGATTACCTTTGGTGAGGGAGGAAGGGAACAGTACAAGGAAGAGACACAGGGGCTTTCAATTTCGTCTGTAATGTTTTATTTCTTAAGATGGATGGTGCTTTCCTGGATACTCATTATATTAATTCCTGAAATCCTTAATATCAAAAATAAGATTTCTCCATCCATGCATCTGGAAGGCTCTATATCAAAATGTTCATGGTAGTTATTTTTGAGGAACAAGATTATGGGGAAGAGTATATTTTAATTTTTATTTTATAGATTTTTTTCTGCTGAATTTTTAGGTAGTATATATTGCTCTAAGAACCACTAAAGAAGGAAGAAAAAAAATTCTAGATGCTAGATGTGATCATTCTCAATTCAAGAGAACTCTTCATTCTCTGAGCATTCAGGGTAACGCCCCAGGCAGAAATGAGGATGGATGCTTAGAAATTAGAGGTAGGATAACTTCCCCTGGAAGAGCAGGCAGGGTGGGCAAGAGGAAGGGCTTGAGATGCTACAGGTGGTGCTGGGGTGGACTTAGTCCTTGGAGGACCCTGTGCTCAGCAGGAAGATGGGAAGATGGGAGGGGTGGACTGCAGGTGCTTGAGGCCCGTCCTTCTCAGGTATTTCCCCCATGACCACATGGCCTCGGTCACAGCAGACCATTTTAGGACCAAGCCGCTCCGGAAGTGGAAACTCTTAAAAAGCAGAGACAGACCCATCAAATCCTTCTGGGTTATAGTCAATTCACTTGGAGCTAAATGGATTACTCGTTAACACTTCCCCCATTTGCCTTATAACCAATTAGCAGCTGTTAAGACCAAACTCATCCTGGCATGAAGCCTTTCCCTAGCAGTGGCTGCCACTGCGAAGAGCCTCGGGACTCAGGGTGGATTTCCTGCCGCCCCCACACCCCAAAATTCACTCCCCAGATTAAACCTGGAGGAGTGCTGGGTTTTGGGCACCAGCGCTGCCTGACTCTCTGAGGGACACACAGGAAAGGCTTGGGCCAGTGTCTACACAGATGTCCTGGGTTCTCCTTCCCCAGGGCCCTTCTTAAAATACAGCTGCAAGTGACCAAAAGGCAGGCTGCCTGTCACAGTACTTGTAGCTAAGATTCAGATGCAGCTTTTCTTTCCTTCATCCCCCCTCCCTCCTCCTTTCCTTCCTTCCCTCCTTCTTTCTTTCTTACCTCCTTCCCTCCCTCTTTTCTTTCTTCCTTCCTCCCTCCCACCCTTCCTTCCTCCCTTCCTTCCCAGATTCGTAGTGAAAAGCACAGACTTTGCTCTGCCATCTCCATATTAACTTCATCCTTAAGCTAGAGATCTAAAAATGAAGGATCCTTATCTGAAGATCCTGTACCCAAGATGCACTCAAGATGCTTGGCAGCACCTTCTGGCATCACATCCAGATGTGACAATGTCCAGAAGAGGGATCATCTCTTCCTAGAGCAAGGAAACCTTTCTCAGAAGACCCAGTCTTCCTTCCATGCCTCATTGGCTGAAATCAGGTCCCATGCTTATTCTTTTTTTT